>CM046449.1:1963243-2133243 GCA_025506515.1 Flaveria trinervia
ACCCTAGCCGTCCAGAAGCCTCCAAGTTCATACTCCAAGTTCATAGAACGTTGCAGATCGATTCCTAATCGATTCTTAATGTTAGATTCAATAACTTATTGTTTCTACGTGCGTTCTCACTGATTGGATCGCCAATCAAATAGGATTTCGCACTATTTGGTTTGGTTTACACGTTAATCAGTTTGTATTTTGTTTAAATACAAGATCCTAACAAGTGGTATCAGAGCCTTGGCTCTTGATTACGTGTGATTCAATCAATTTTGATACAAAGGTTGTGTTTTTTCACTAAAAACGCAATCTTTTTGTGTCAAAAGTTGTCTTGGACATCCCCTGCTCATCAAGTTTTGGTTTCTACGGCATAAGGCGATTAGGGTTGGTGAAAATTCGGGTTTTTACAGCCAAAACACGTTAAACCTAAAAAATTTCGAAAAACAGCAGCTTCAGTCGCACGATTGACCCAATCGCACGACTGGACTTCATCCGCATCCCCAAACGTACGATTGGACTCAGTCGCATCTTCATTCGTACGAGTAAGCCTACCGGTCGCATTGTTCATACACATCAGTTTCACTCGCACGACTGGACCAATCGCTTAGTTCAGCCGCACGATTGAACTAGTCGCATAGTTTCATTTGCACGGGTAGCCCATTCGCATTGCTCCATTCGCACCAGTTAACAGATTGTTTAAGAGACTTAAAGTTAATCAAGATGGAGGATCAGTTGTCAGCGTTTACAGCCGGGAAGGACTCACGGATTCAGAACTTACTGCTACTGGAGAGTGAGGTGGGGAATCATAATAAGCCCCTAAAGCTTATAACATTAGATGAGTTTTCCCACTGGAAACAACGTTTTGAGATCTACCTCAATGGAGTGGATCCAAATATGTGGGAAGCTATTGAGACGGGATACAGTATGCCGGTGGGAGCTGATGGGGTGAAACTTACTTTAGGAGGAATGACTGTTGCACAAAAAGTTAAATATAATGCTGAAAAAAGAGTATATGCATTACTAACATAATCTATCCCTAAGGATATTTTTCATCATTACTCAAAGAATAAGGAAGCCAAGAAGTTATGGGATGAGCTGGAGAAAAGATATGACGGGAATGCTTCATTGAAGGCCATTAAAGCTAAGGAGTTGAAGAAAGAATTTGACAACTTTTCATCGATAGGATATGAGAGTTTAGACGGTGTCACTGATAGATTCTACCATTTGATGAGCGAGCTGCACACACATGGTGTCACAACTACCATGGAAGATAAAGTGTCAAGTTTTGCAGACAGGTTGCCAGAAAGTTCAGCTTCTTTTGTTTCAAATCTGAGACAGAATGGATTGCTATCAAAGTTGGACATCAATGATTTCATACTAAAGCTGCGAGAAGAAGCACTAAGGATGAAGTATCGAGCTCAGAAGTCTTCGTACACTCGGAATCCAGCTTTGTACAATGCCACTCCTCAAGTTAAGACGACTGGAGCACCTCTTCAGACTGCCTTTGTGTCAAGCTCATCGGGTCCTTCACAAGTCTCTCCTTCAGGATCAGAAACGTTAGGGTCTTCTAGTACCCAATATATTGGATCTGAAGCAAATGCTACACGACTGAAGACTGAGAATCTCGGAAACGTGACAGTAGAAGTAGCTCGAGAGCACATGGATCTCTTGGCAGTAGTGGTCCATTCCTATGATGGACTTGTTGCTGGGAAAATTGGAAACTGCCATCTGGCAGATGAGGACTACGAGCAGGTTGATGAGACTAAACTGGAGAGGATGGATATTATGTGGGCCTTAGCAAGTGTTGTCCGTAGGGCAAAGAAGTTCGTGAAGAAGACCAGACAAAACTTGGTTGCTACTAAGGACACTACTTTTGGCTTTGACAAGAGCAAGGTGACCTGCTTCAACTGTGGAGAAAAGGGACACTTTAAAAGAGTGTGTGAAGCCAAAGAAGACTGGAAACGGGAATCCATTCTCGTCTTACACTCGTCAAGACAAGCAAGCTAGCAGTTTTACTTCATCAAGCAAGGATCCAAAAGCCATAACCGCTCATGATAATGAAGGACAGGACTGGAGCTTTAGGTTTGTCTCTCCGGGAGAATCCAATATTGCGAGCATGGATGACCTAGATGATGATTCCGCGAGTGAAAGAGATATAGCAGTTGAGATAGCGATGTCAAACAGTGAAGAGACTGCAACAGAGGTCAGTTACAAGCCTGAAGAAGGGACGGCTACAACAAAGACAGAATCACCAGAACCAGAGACATCTGATGCTGCGTTGATGACTGATTCATCAGAACCTCCTCAGGTAAGTACTACTAACCAACTTATCAAAAAACATGCTTGTTCTGATTGTAATAAATTTAGAGAAAGCATAGATCAGAAATTTGGTAGGTTATTAGATCATAATGATAGCTTAGATTTGCAACTGTGCATTGAGGCAAATAGAGTTTTAAAACAAAATGAGCATAGTTATAAAGAAAAGATAGACCTTTTGAATAAACAGCTTAGGGAAACTGAAGTAGTAGCATTTAACCAAGCTAATGACATTAGGTACTATCTTAACTCCCTAGAAGACACTAAGAAACAAAAAGCAGTTGTAGAAGTAGAAGTCAATTCTTTAAAGCAAAAACTACACAGTTGGACAAGTTCATCTCATATTGTCCAACACTTAGTGAGAGAGCGTAAAAATGGGGAAGGTTTAGGTTATAAAGTGGTTCCACCACCACCTGAGACCTTGATGAACACTAAGTGTAAACCAATAAATAACAATCCCATCAAGGATCATGTGGTGTCTACTCCTCTTGTAAGTGATCTAAATTCCTCATTTTCTTCAATTGAATCTGGAACAAAACAAAAGGAGGCCACTTCAAAGGCAAAGGGTAAAATGCCTTGTGTTAATCTGGAAAAAGAATTTGAAAAGGCTAATATAAAGTCAGGGTTAAACAAAGTCAAATCTGAACCTAAAAAGGTTGTTAATGTTAACCTTTCACAAGTCTCATGTCAAAGTCTAGTTAACCAAAATGGAAAAGTTATTAAGAATGTCAAAACAGTTAAATTTGTTAAACAGGAGCCTACATCAAAAGAAGTAGAGTCAAAACCCAAACAAAATGACATCACTAGGATGTCACACACATCTCCACAACGAAAGTTTAATCATAAAGTTAATAGTAGGTCATGCTACAACTGTGGAGAGTGTGGACACATTGCTTCTTTTTGTCCTTACTTTCAGACACCTAGGAAGAAAATTGAACTTCAGAACTCAAAACCTAGGTCTTCTAAGAGAAGGTTTTTAACTCCACCTAGAAGAACTAGTGAACCCAAAGTTCAACCCATTAGCCAGTCGTCTGTTTATCACAAACAGGCCTTACACAAATCTGGCTTATGGAAAGAAAAGTCATCCTATGTGTCTAAAAATGATGACAAGAAGGCACCTGAGCTACCCTCACCTTCTAAGGGTCAATGGGTTGAATTCATGATGTGTGATGCCTCTGGGAAACCCAAGCCAGTAAAGGCATGGGTTCCTAACCTAAACTAATGCTTTAAATTGTATGTGCAGGGTGTTCACTATAGTGCTGAAACCAACACGTGGATTGTAGATAGCGGAGCATACAGGCACATTACAGGAAACAGGGCTCTTTTATCAAACGTCAAACAAATAAAAGGCGGGCATGTTTCGTTTGCTGGTAACAAAGGGGGTTACATCACAGCTCAGGGAGAGGTTGGAAATCAGAAAGTTAAGTTTGAAAAGTGAACTACGTTCAACAACTTCAAAACAACTTACTTTCTGTTTCCCAAATATGTGACAAAGGATTTAAAGTCATATTCGACAACAAGAAGTGTTAGGTCCTAAAGAAAGACTATGTGATTCCGGAGGACCAAGTTCTGATGACAGCTTCAAGATATAAAGACCTTTATGTTTTGGATCTCTTAACGGCTTCTACAACGGATCATGAAGTTCTGTGCTTCCTATCAAAAGCGACTGAGAAGGACTCCATTTCTTGGCATAGGAGAATGGGACACATTAATCAACGGAAGATGAATCACTTGATTCAGAAGGATCTAGTGAGAGGTGTTAACGTCAAAAATTTCCAACTTCCGGATTTCTGTGTAGCATGCAAGAAAGGCAAACAGACGAAGAATTCTCATAAGGAAAAGAAAGTTCATTCTATCGAGCTTCCTCTTGAACTTCTTCACATGGATATGTTTGGTGCACTCAGTACAAAGAGCATTGCAGGTGACTTGTACTGTTATGTGGTTACTGATGACTACTCAAGATTCTCTTGGGTAATGTTTCTGAAGTCCAAGTCAGAAACATTTGAGTCATTCAAGGAATTAGTAACCACACTGGAATCTCTCTACAAGCTCAGACAACGGTACTGAATTCAAGAATCAGTGGATGGAGGCTTACTTCAAGGAAAAGGGAATTGTGCACCAGTTCACTTCTCCTTACACACCTCAGATGAATGGTGTTGCTGAGAGGAAGAATAGAAGCTTGATAGAGACAGCACGGACAATGCTAGCAGACTCAAAACTGCCTATCCAATTCTGGAATGAGGCAGTGGCAAATGCATGTTATACATTAAATCGAGTTCTGGTAGTCAAGCGCCATGGCAAGACATGTTACGAGTTACTACAACGACGTAAACCTAATCTGGAGTATCTCGAACCATTTGGCGCGCTGTGCACACTTCTGAAGAAGACTAAAGAAGGAAAATTCAGCGAGAAGGCTGATGAAGGGATCTTCCTAGGATACAACATACCGAACAAGAGAGTTTACAACAACTCAACAGGTTTAGTAGAAGTGTGGTGTAATGTCGATGTTCAGAGATATACCACCTCACCTACTGGAAAAGGACCTGCTTACTTTTTCGACTATGATGGATTCTTCAAGTTCTTCAACATCCCTATCTCTCCTTCTGATGACGAGTTAGCTACACGAATGATGTATGATATCCTGAATACACCATATCTTGATCCAACATCATCGAGCTCACAGGAAGAATCATCTCATCACTCAGGGGGAGCACTAGAAGATAGTGACTCCTCCTCAGAAGATGAAGCTAAAGAGGATGACCAGAACAATCAGGAGAGACAAGTTCCAATTCCTGCAAGTCCACAAACATCTAACAGAGATGCCTCTTCGACTTCGGAACCTCAAACTCCTACCTCAAATTCAGAACCAAATTTTCATAATCTTGGCTTTGAGGAAGCTGTTCCTACCACTCCAGGATCACGTCTAAATGTCTATCATCCCCTTGACAATGTCATTGGGGATGTCAGATCAGGAGTGCAAACCAAAAATCAGCTGTACTCAGCTGATTATGCCTCGGTAATGGAAAAATGTTACATTCACGATGGTGCTTATCGGTGTTTTGTCTCGCAGTTTGAGCCAAAATACGTCAGTGAAGCACTGAATGATGAGGCATGGGTGAGTGCCATGCAAGAGGAACTTCTTCAATTCAAGAAGTTAGGTGTATGGACACTAGTAGATAGACCTAAAGGTGCTAAGGTCATTGGCACCAAATGGGTCTTGAAATGCAAGAAGGATGACCAAGGTGTCATTATCAGGAACAAAGCTCGACTAGTAGTTCAGGGATTTCGACAAGTCGAGGGGATTGATTATAATGAAGTGTTTGCACCCGTGGCAAGGATGGAAGCCATTCACATCTTCCTTGCCTATGCATCATATATGAAGATCAAAGTCTATCAATTAGATGTGAAGAGTGCATTCATTCATGGTGAAATTCGAGAGACATTTTATGTCAGTCAACCCGAGGGATTTGAAGATCCTTATCATCGGGATAGAGTTTACAAACTTGACAAGGCCTTATATGGGCTTCATCAAGCTCCAAGGGCCTGATATGAGAAACTCTCGACTCATTTTGTGAAACACGGCTTTCGCAGGGGAGTCATTGACTGCACATTGTTTATCAAAGAAAAAGATGGAGACTTACTGCTAGTACAGGTCTATGTCGATGACATAATCTTCGGTTCAAAGAACGAAGAGTTATGCAAAGAATTTGAAGCAGTAATGAAGGTGGAGTTTGAGATGAGTGCCATGGGGGAAATGAAATTCTTTCTCGGGCTATAGGTGGATCAGACACCCAAAGGGATTTTTTTACATCAGACCAAGTATGTGGGAGACATTCTCAGTCGGTTTGACATGGAGAATGCTTCTACAGTTGGGACTCCACTTGCTACAAACCATGATATAGCACCTGATGAAAATGGAGATCTGGTAGATGCAATAATGTACCGACGAATGATTGGATCTCTCATGTACCTTACTGCGTCTAGACCTGATATCATGTATGCTACATGTAACAATCTTGTAATTTTAGGTTAATCTAAAGTCAGCATTGTTAAATTCTTGCATGGGCTAATTGTGTTATTTATGAAACTTATGGGTTGCTTATGATTATTATCTTAATTGCTCTTTTAAATTTATAAGAGTGATAATAATTATGTTGTAATAATAATGATAATAATAATAACAAATTTTAAGGGAAATAATAATTATGTTACTAATAATAATAATAATAATAATAATAATAATAAGAACAATAAAGGTAATATGAAATGAAAATTTTCTAAACTTGAAAATGTTTAAACATTAAACTTAATCTAAATTCAAGGGACCTTTTTGTCAATTTTGAAACATTGAAAAGAAAGTTTGGGCTCGAAATAACAAACTGGAAACCACAAGGACCAATGTTGAAAAGTAACCAAACCCAAACTCTTTTTCCCCTCTATCCCCGTATTTCCGGCCGCCGGCCGGCAAGGTCCGGCGCGACGCCGGTGATCACCAAACCCACCCGAAACCTTTGAATTTTGGTACCAAAATCATTCCAATCGCTTCCTGTGAACGTTTCGAACTTATGCTCACAAATTAATCAACTTCAAACAGCGGTTACAAGCCGAATCGAGTTCAAAACCGAAACACTTAAACCCGATTGTCGTTTCATCATTAAACCGTAATAATAATCGAATTAACTCAGCATAAACGGTCGTTTATCAATCCTTAATCGAATGCAACACTCAATTACTCCTGAAACAAACAAAATCACCAAAATCCATCATCATTCGAAGTCGCAACTTGCAACTAATCGAACACGACCTTCTGCGCTCCAAAATCGGAAATTTGTCGAGGGCTTCAAGTCGTGGGTACACGTCGAAGCTTCACACAAGATTAATTTCATTATCATCAACTGTTACGCATCGATTACTTGTTCAATAGCCGCGGGTTACTCATTGTCGCATTCTTCTCAAATCCATTTAATCGGGTAATTAAATGAATGTATATACTCGAAATCTTGTAGGAAACAAAAGCCCCATGATTTAAATCGATAACAACCTCGATTTGATCTTCAATTGGGGTCATGATCAAACTAGGGTTCGTGCGATTTGGGGGAATTTCTGTGTTACTGCTTTTAACTTATTAAATCGGGGTTTAAAACGCGGCTGGATGCCTTGGTTCACTGGTTCCCCACTCACATTCCGAATTAGAGGTCCCGGTTCGAACCCGACGACCTCCAATTCAATTGTTTTTGGCTTTTCAGCCTTTAAAAAAATATATAAAATTTTCTAAAAATTATAAAAAGAGATTTTGTAAACTTTGGTTATTTTTAAAGCTATCCTACTATTTTTCTACAAATTTATCACTTTAAACACCTTAACATTTTTCTATAAAATAAAATTTAACAAAGTTATTTTTATAGGAATAGACTTTATATAATATTGGTAAATCATGTAATTATTATTTAAATACCATACAATTAAGGATTAAATACGATAATTATAGAATTTATATATTTTATAATTAACCTTCACAATTGTTATAAAAGATTTAATTTCCTTAAAATTGGATTCATGACATTTTCTCTTAAGCATATATATAATCTCTCTAATCAACGTCAATTAAAAACCCTCAAAATACCAATTTGAAACCCTAGTCTCGTTTAACTATTAATTATATTAAATTGTAACCTTGTATATATATACTTGTTTTAGGTGCGTTGTGAAGATCTACGTTGAACGTTGCTTGTTATTATTCGTATTAATCATCAATTATATATTATTTGATCATGTGAGTACTTCCATACCCCTTTTTCATATTTTACACTTGGGGTGGAACATGTTGTCCTATTATCTTTACACTTGCACACATTTTTTTGAGACTTGTAAACGTTATGGCAATTCATCATGTAAGTTATGGTTAGTTGGACTTTTTGTGATTACCATGTTATGGCACTATATGTACAATCATTAACTATTGCTAGCCCAGTGAAGTCATAGATCTATGGGCAAGACAAGCCTGCTTTGGTTGATCCAAGTACACTTAACTGATCGTATATACTTTAAACATTTGAGACTTGTAAAATTTTGTCGAGGCTTGATTGTTGCATTGTTCATGGCATCCCTAATCACTTTATTCACTAACTTATGACTTGAATTGCCATCTTTTATATATGCTATGTATTTAAAACTATGGAATGCTCACCAACATTATTGTTGACCCCTTTATTTTTAACATGTTTCAGGAAATGCCCAAGCTTGATTATCTGCACATTGAAGCTTGCACATCTAGGAATGGACCTAGATTAATAAATAAAATAGGATGAATTGTTACGTTTTATGTTACGTTTTCATATCCTTTGAGACTTATATTTGTGATGTGGCAAATGAAATTTATGTGTAAAATATTTTGGGTTATTAATAGCGTTATGTGGCTATGAACGATCTTAACTCTCACTCCTCGATGTTTCCGCCGTCAAGGTTGGGGTGTGACAGATTGGTATCAGAGCCCATAACTATAGGGATCTAGGTTATTAGAAATGGTGACCTAGGCTATGGTATGCATGAACCTTATAGAATTATATTTCTATCTTGTAACTAATATACTTTTCATGCTACATAATGCTATGCCTCTTATGTGCAATTTGATGCCTTAGCATAGGATTGCCTAAACATTTTTATTTGTTCCCCTAAACTTAACTTTGACTCTTTGACTCTCCCCGAACACGAACTCTCTTAATCTTATTCTCATCGACACATGGAATCTTATGTTTATGTTATGACTTGGATCTTTAGACGTTACGTCTAATCTATATAAATCTCATCAAGGTTTTGATTCTATGAACCTAAGAAATGTTGTGTGACACATAGACACCTGTATCCTGGTTTTCCTGGCAAAAGGCCCTCGGGCTAAGGCAAGCATATCGCATAAATCCTACGGGACTAGTTATGCTTACTTGGGGATTTCTGGGATGAGTGATAAACTATGGTCAACATACACAAGTTTCTAAGGTAAATGGGTCAATTCACCTTGACGTGTCAACGTTTTCAAATGGTAATGCGTTATCAAATGGAAACATCATGTGTACCTTAAAAACCCTTAGCTTATCTTTGTTAAACTACTATCCACTGTTATCCCCGCTCCTGTAACTAACTCATTTTTATATATTCAGCATGTCTCGTCACCATGGAAAGCGTGGAAGTTCCGACCGTAAGTTGGCTGCCATGATTGCACGACAAATGGCTGCCGTTCTCCCGACTATGGTGGCTGAACTCAATAGCACCCTAATGGCTAATAGCAACAACAACATCAATGGGAACAATAGTGGTGCTAATGGAGATAATAGCAACAATCAAAATGAGAACAATCAACAAGGGAACAACCGTACTTGCACCTTCAAACACTTTAACTCGTGCAAACCCACAAGCTTTAGTGGAAAAGAAGGAGCCACTGGACTTCTCGAGTGGTTTGAAAGTATGGAGAATACGTTCATTGTTAGTGAGTGCCCCAACGAGTTCAAGGTTCGCTATGCCACAAGTGTTCTTCAACAACGAGCACTTACATGGTGGAATAGTGAGAAGAGAAACCGTGGAACTGAGGCTGCTTTGGCCTTGTCTTGGGAGGAGTTCAAGGAGGTTATGATTCAAAAGTTTTGTCCAAGGAGCGAGTTACAAAAGCTGGAGGAGGAATTCTGGAATCTCAAACAAGATGGTGGGAATCATTTGGCTTATTCCACCCGACATCATGAGTTGAGTATGCTTCTACCTCACATGGTGGACACCGTGCCCCGTAACATTGAAAAATTTATCAAGGGGGTGCCACCTCAAATTCAAAATGCGGTGGTGGGTAGTAGGCCCACAACCTTGGAGGAGGCGATTACTATTACTGCACAGCTCACTGAGAATCATATAAGAGCTGGCACGATGTCGGCAAAGGGCTCCAAGGCTATAGCGAAGGTGACATCTGAGGCAACAAAGGAGGTAAAGGCCGAGTCACCTTCTCAAAACAGGAAGCGTAAGTTCACCCCGACACGCAACTACGCTGTGACCGGCCCCAATGCTCCTCAAAAACAAATGGTGGTTGCGAATCAAGCTCCCATGGCTAAAGTTTATGCTGGGCCACATCCTATGTGTAACACGTGCAAGTACCATTATTCAAGCAACATGCCATGCCGAGTCTGCTCGCTGTGTGGAAAGTATGGTCATTTGGTAGCTACTTGTCTTCGTGCACCAAATAACACTGCCATGCTTACCAACCGAACCTGCTACAACTGTGGCGAGGCTGGCCATATTCGCCCTCAATGTCCTCGCAATGCGGGAACTGTGCCACCGGCTCGTGGAAGGGCTTTCAACATCAACGCCAACCAAGCGCAAGCCAACAACGACGTGGTGAATGGTATGTATCTTGTAAATAATCATTATGCATCTGTGTTGTTTGATTCGGGTGCCGATAGGAGTTTCGTGTCCTTGCGTGGGATCCACAAATGTTGGTTGAAATAATAAACCTTAAACTATCACCAATCTGTGTCAAAAGTCTGTGTATGGATTTAAGAGGACAAATATATTGACAATCATCATGGATACAAATTTTTGAAAGTCCAAATCAATGTGGGAATCTAATAGTACCAGTATGATTTTCTAAATTTGCTAATGACTCTGGATGAAAACCGAGAAGTGAGCATCAAATGGTTTTGATAACAAGTCCCAAATGATTTGACTTGCATGTATGATTCCAATATTGATTTGGTCTAAGTATGGTCAAAATAAATAGAAGCTGCCTATTCCATAAACGAATCTAGTAGATTTCTATCTTAGGATTTACCTCTCACAAAAAGTTAAAACAAGTTTAATTTTTGTACTTTAGTTTAATTTTCTATTTATTTAGTCATTGCAGTTTATTTATTGTCGGACTACATCATGAAATTCAGTAAGGGATTAATTCACCTAAAAGGGTCATGTCTGAGATGACCACATGTGTTTTCAAAAGATAAATGGGTCACGTCTGAGGTGACAAAGTGTTTAAAATGATCACGTCTGAGGTGAATCAAAAGTTTTTCAAGATAAAAGGATCGTGTTTGAGATGATCAAATGTGTATAATGTTGATTCTAAAGCTTAAAAAGGGTTTAAATGGCAAATGGTAAGAAATGCAGAAAATTTCATAAGTATGGCCCATTCGCACGAATGGACCATGAGTATGGACTTATCATGCGAATGGGAGCTATTCGTACGAATGGACCATGAGTATGGACCATTCAACCGAATGGCCCATACGAATGACCCAGTCGGATGTTTAAGAGCGAACGAATGAGTAAGTCGCACGACTGAACTCCAGTCGGACGACTAAAGGGGGCCAACTGAACCAATCGCACGACTGAGGCCCATTCGCCCAAGAAATGTGCGTATTAGCCTAGTCGTACGATTGAATTTAGTTTAAGTATAAATAGAGGGAGAATCGGTCGCAGAGACTCACCACTCTCAAAATTTTCCCTAATTCGCACGACTAAAGTTACTCTGCCCAAATTTCTTTTGATCACCATCTGAGCCTTCAAGACTATTGTTTGTTGTGTACTGACGATTTCTATTGCCTATACAGGTATAATGCGTTGCAATCCATGAAAATATCCATCAATTTAAGACCAAAATTGACGAATATGAACCCTAAAAGAAACCGAGACTTACATTGACAAATAAACTAATAAAACTAAGTCCATTGTGCAATTAAATGTTATAATGTGTTTTGTCGGTGGATTGCGAGTCTAATGAACAAGAGCACGAAGTCTAAAATTCAAAATTGGTGAAAAATTGAATTTGAATTGAAGAGTCAGAACAACATGCGAATGGACAGGTTGATGAACTTCTGTCGCACGACTGATGTGTGCGACTAGCTAAACCGCATGACTGAACCATGCGTATGAGGTCAGTCGCACGACTGGTGTAACCGCATGAGTTTACATACGCATGAGTCTAGTAACACACTCAGTCGTACGTATGGGTTAATTCGCACGATTGGAGTTCAGTCGCACTGCTAATTCGCACGACTTGATCTCAGTCGCACAACCTCATTCGCATGACAGAAAAGAAGGTTTCAAGTCCAAGTGATTCAAGAAATTCTTAGCCAATGGATACTAATGTTTACTTTCATTGTGTAACAGATGGCGATTCGATGGACAATGAGTACGAAGCACAACATATGTGCTCATCTAGATCTGACATCAAGAAATGCTTCAGACTTTTCTGGCATTATCACCTTTCTACGAATATCAAGAATTGCACATGCTATATCTGCTCCATGCACTCCATATCGTTCTATACAGCAGGCCTTCTGGGAAGGTGCAGTAGTTGACCGATCTTCTGAGCCTCACTGTATCAGGAGTACTATCTTTGGAGAGGCGATTGAGATCACAGAGGAAGATCTCAGGATTGTGCTGTAGTTGGGGGAAGATGCTAACTGTCCTACTAGACTACACCCCCTTACTGTCAAAGGATGTTTTCTTCGAGCTAAGTACTCTAGGGACATCAATGCAGGGGTGCTCAACAAGAGCAACCTGTGTCCCCAGTTCAAGTACCTTGCTCACGTACTGCTGAAGTGCATAGCGTCCAGGAAGGGAGGATTTGATGAGTTGTCAGATCAGATCCAGAACACCTATGTAGCGTTGGTGCTGAACCATCCGTTCAGCTTCTCCAGGATGATTTTCTCCTACTTAGTGGAAAACATTGAGGGGAAAGGGAAGGAGGGCTTCTGCATGTACCCCCGATTCATGCAGATGATCATAGACCAGAAGCTCCATTCCCTGCTAAAGGAGAAGGAAGATGCAGTAGTGCTTGAGGTGATGGATGATACCACCTTAGGCCGGATGAAGGTGTACAGGGGGAAGCAAGTGAAACCCTCTGTCAGGAGACTGTTCGGGCATCTGGCCCATGAGGACTATATGGTGCCAGCTCGGAGGAAGTGGCGCCACGATGATAGTGATTCTGATGTTGAGCAAATTGCTCTACCCTGCGATGACTCTGATGATGATAATAGCGGGGATGCTAGAGATACCATGCCCATTCCACCGAGGGGCACAACGACTGATAGTACACCTCCAGTATCTGCCCCCACTGGAGATATAGCAAAGTCGGCTGGGTTTCACCAAGATTTTATACCTGGTGAGGATGATGAGGAGTCAGATGAGGAGCCACTAACTAGGACTGTGGGAAGCAAAGTCGTTCCCACAGAACATGGACTCCGGGCAGTTGGTGAACGCCCCAGCGGATCGGGAGAGACTGCTGCTGACCCGACCTATGCTCCAGAGCCGTCCAGTCGTGTTCTAGGGGGAGCATCCGCCTCGACAGGATCGAGGAAGAAAAGGATGGCTCAGCCCCAGGGCTTGAAGAAAAAGAAGCGCAAACACACCTACATCACCACCTCAGTCACCACCATAACCACCTCTATAGCCACAGCCACCACCACGGCCACCTCCACAGCAACCATTAACATTCTCACAACCCCTACCACTGTCACCACACCACCCACCATTACATATATCCCATCCACCACCATATCATTCACACCTACATCACCACCACTATCATCTCGACCTAACCTAATCTTCACCAATATAGAAAATAAAATAATAAATTATGTCAATGATTTATGTGATATTCCCTGTTTTTCGCATAACTATTAGTTTTTTTATGATCACTCCCGTGTATAATAGTTTATTAAGATAAATACCTTAGTTATAAACTATTAGTGGAAAAGGTAAAATAATAATAAGAAGAAAAAGCAATTGTAAAGGCAAATACACAGTTGGTGTCTGATCTTAAAATTGAAGGATATTAAAAAGGGAAGTGACATAATATGACAGTTGAAAGACCAAGCCTTGTGACTATAAATTATCTAAGTTATTTCAGTAAACTATCACATTTTGTGAATAAGAGTTAAATTACACTTTTATGTAACACGCAGATGCTCATAACACAATGAAGATCGATGAGACTTTGTTAATTAATCTAAATAAATATGTTAATTGTCCATACATATTATATGCAGGAATGAATCAGAAGCCATCAAAAAGTTTGTCGATAAAATTTGGGAAATGTTGCTCCCCACAAATTTAAGTGTTGATGATGATCTTGTTGGAGTGGAGGCTAAGGTGAAATATTTGGAATCACAGTTAGAAATTAATGCAAATGATGTGCGTATGGTTGGGATATGGGGGATTGGAGGTAGTGGTAAGACTACCCTTGCCACTTCTCTTATAATAAAATCTCTCATCAATTTCAAGGTCAGTGTACTATCATGGAGAATGTAAGAGAGAAATTAAGCAAATATAATTAGAAAAATTACAGGAGAATATGTTATAAAACATTTTAAGTATCAATGAAGAGATGAAAGTAAAGAGTGTTGAGGAGGGAAAATGGAATATAAAAAGTCGTTTATATAATAAAAAAGTGTTAGTACTTCTTGATGATGTCGATCAACTTGACCAACTAGAGGCGTTAGCTGGTAAACATGACTGGTTTGGTAAGGGAAGCATAGTTATAATCACAGCTAGAGATGAACATTTGCTAAATAGGGTAGACATCGTCTACTCAATCAGATTGTTATCACCAAATGAGGCTATCGATCTCTTTGATAGACACGCATATAACCAAAAGAAGGTTATAGAAGACTTTCATTACGTGTGATTTCTTATGCTGCTAGGCTTCCACTATTCAAGTTTTTTCAGAGGGAAGAGGACAAGTGAGGCAATGGAGATACTTGAAGCTTCTGATTTTCACCCTGTAACAGGGATAGAGGTGTTGAGACAAAAAGGTCTCGTGAGTACTGTTGATGGTAGGCTTGATATGCATGATCTAATTCAAGAGATGGGACACTACATTGTTAGAGGTGAACATCCACATAACCCAGAAAAACATAGCAGAGTTTGGAAGTTTGAAGAAATAAAAAACATATGGTCTAGAGATGCAACAACTATGAAGGTTAATCTAGTATTAATTTTTTTTAAATTGCATGTTGTCTCCTTTACAATATACATTGTATACTATTGAATCGTACTCACTATGTGCATTGTCGCTTCTTTATTGCAGGAGAATGCCAATATTGAAGTGATAATATATAAAGGTTATGTACATTATAATCATCCAAAATTCTGCAAGATCATTTCAAACATGAAGAAACTTAGGGGGCTTAGGGTGTGGATGTGTGATGCCAAGTGGATGCATAAAAAAAACAATGAGCCTAGTTTTCTTTCAAATGAGTTGCGGTATATTGATTGGGATGGATTTCATGCAAGTTCATTTACAGATAGTTTTCAACCAGTGAATCTTCGTCTTCTAAAAATAAATAGGAGCATGCAAAAGGATCTTGGAAGGGTTGCAAGATTCACTCATCACTTGAAAATCATAAAAGTCTCGTATATCTAAGAATATCAGAATGCCGTAAGCTTAGAATGTTACCAAAATTTGTTGGCATGAAAAACCTCAAGACACTAGAACTAGAGGATTGTGGGTTGGGGGATGATAGTAAATACCTCTCTGATATTGGTAAGTTATCCAACTTACAAGCCTTGAATCTAAGTGGCAATTACTTTACACGATTAGATTTGAGCCTCTCAAAACTTACTCGGCTCAAACAACTCAACTTGTCAAGTTGCGAATACCTTGTTGAATTGCCTGAGCTCCCATCAAATTTGGTTGTTCTCAATGCATACAAATGCAACTCACTAACATCTATTGGTGATTGTCACAATAAGTGTAAATGGTTGCGTCAAGTCTCGATTACAGGAGGGGAAATAAATGATGGCCACAGTCTATTGCTATCCATGCTTAAGGTATATATGTATGGTTCTAATACCAGTTAATGTAATTAAAAGATATATGTATTTATTGTAATTATAACCTAATTCATTTTTTTATTGATAGGAAAAGACTATTGAAAATCACTCTATGCTTCTTCTACTTCAAGGCCTTAAGGTTGCAAAGGTGCTTAGACCTCGTCCTTGTAAAGGGAACAGATATACATTGCAACTTCCTACAAACTGGGTCATTGATTTTTCTGGTTTCTTAATGTACGCTGTTTTTCCAAAAAAGTTTTACTGGAGAGATGTTGTAGCGATAAGCATGAAGCAGGTGGTAAATGATACGGATTCTCAAGAAGGTGCGGATTGGGAGGGGAGTCGTGATGATATGTTTACGTGGATGGGATATGTTTCATTCGGTTCACTTAGACACACGACATGGTGGAATCAAACACACAATACGATTTCATTTAACATTGAAGGTAAGTATGATACATATTGCCGCGGGTTGGGAGTTAAACTAGTTGAGAAGGCAAGTACAAGTCGTTCAACAGAAACATCAAGTGATTATACAGCTAACTTCAAGATCGAACGTGACTCGGAGTCCGCTTTATCAATCTCCTTAAGTCTTTATGATCCGGTTCCATAATTCACAACAAGAATTGTATGTTCAGTTCACAAAGGGAACTATTGCTATTGATAAAATTTTCTTCCCTACCATGCTTTATATTTTTTTTCTTGCAATAACAAATATATTATTGTTGTAATACACAAGGAAAGAATGACACTGGTTTTTGCAAAAGTTTTTTTTTTTCTTTCTTATTGTATTATTTGTAGATGTACATTAACATGTGGGTTGCACACGCTGCGACGATGGCGAGACCATTTATAAGGACATTTATATGGAATGTAGACACAATAAACAAATTCTTAAAATTCCCCTTTCCAACTATAATCCATTTTTTAGTAATTTTTAGTAATGATATATTTGATTGCTAGGTTAATACCTGTGTATTACACGATTGGTGAAAATAAACATACATTATTTATATCTGTCTAAAACAAATTCATAAATAAAAAATAATATTTGAACTTACATAAAAAATTTAATTTACAATTACATTCATAAAAATTATTTTTTACATAAACCCCTAAATGTTTCCTTGTATATAAAATCAGTAGCATTCATTATATGATTGATATTTTCAACGCCGTCACCAACAACAATGTTAGCAGTTCTTTCGATTAAAGTGCTTATAATCCGAGTCATCCCAATAGCTTGGCATTCTAGTGATATAACAGAAACTCTTCCTTTGAGTAATATTGCCGCTTGTGTGATTGAGTTTGCAGTACTCCCGTATACATTATCATCATAATTTAAATATTATCACTTTGCCCATACTAAACTTTCAATCAGCTGCAATTTCATCTTTAATAAGCACGTCACCCTTAGAAGCATAAAGTAGGAATTATGAAATAATGAAAGTTCGTTAAATCTTATTTATGATCTTCATTTTATTGGAAATTAAGACTGAATTTCTTGGACACATCTTTGGCGGAACCAATGTTTCGAGAAAACATTAACACAAAATATTTATAGAGATCATAAATTTGATGTTGTTGAACCTTAATGATGATAAATACTAAAACCATAAATGTGTGACGAAGAAAGATTGTTGCCGACTGACTTCCTTTTAAAACAAATGTGTCAATGCAACAGAAAAGGAGATGTGTTTGTACCATAAAATATGGAGGTCGAGGTAGGGGGCACTATGATTGTGTCAAGAAGTTGTCAAAATTCAGACGACAACAAAACAGATAAAATATATTACTAAGAAACAAAATATGTAATGGCTTATAAATGCTTATCCAAATTCACAAATTGATTAAAATTAAATATCAAATAACTGTAAACTGGCTTCCTTTTACGACGAAGGCTATAGACCTTGTATTACTCGGGTTATACATAAAAAACTATATAATATATAAACATGGAAATGCTTCTTCTAACTAAATATAACATATTACATAAAATAATAATAGTAATAATTATAATAATAAAAATAATAAAAATAATAATAATAATAATAATAATAGTTAAAATAATAAATATAATAAAAATAATAAAAATAATAATAATAGTAATAATAATAATAATAGTAATATAATAATAATAATAGTAATAATAATAATAATAACAATAATAAAATAATAATAATAATAATAATAATAGTACTAATAATAATAATAAAAATAATAATAATAATATAATTATAATAATAATAATAATAATAATTATAATTATAATAATAATAAATAATAGTTCTAGTAATACTAATAATAATCATAATAATAGTAATAGTAATAATAATAATAGTAATAATAGTGGTGGTAGCAGCAACAGCAACAACAATAACAACAACAACAGCGGATCACAATAGGTGGAGTCTCTAAAAGACTTATAGAAGCATGAGACTGAAGAAGTCAGGCATCAGTTGGTGTGAATGACTCCGGACGAAAGGTTAGCGAATCCGACTTCCATTATTTTTTAGGGACCCAACCAAGGGGGTTGTGCCTCCCTAAGCTGTCTTGATCCCTTAAGGGCTTCGGAATGGAAGGGCAGACCATGGAAGAGTAACTGCTTCACCGGGAATACTAAATTGCTGTGAAGAAGCTGTCATAGTCTATTGATCTCGCCTATTGATCTCTTAGTAGATAAGGGGCAGCAGCAGCAGCAGCAGCAGCAGCAGCAGCAACACCAGCAACACCAACAACAACAACAACACCAACAGCAGCAACACCAACAGCAGCAGCAGCAACACCAACAACACCAATAACACCAACAACAACAACAACACCAACAACACCAACAACACCACCACCACCACCACCACCACCACCAACAACAACAACAACAACAACAACAACAACAACAACAACAACAACACCAACACAACAACAACAATTTTTTTCATTGTATGTCATAACATCTCTATGTTGAGGAGAGCCAATATGGTGCAAGTATGCACAGTCTTTTCACCATTAATTTTTTTTCAATTGTCAAATCATTTAACTATAGACGTATCATAACCATTACATACATTTGGTTTATCATTAAACAAATAAAAATAATGCAATTTGTTGTTAAAGAATACTCTAACCAACTAGGGAAAATCTTGAACCAAGAATATTATAATCTATGATTCTTTCGATTTTTATGATACTCTTTAAGATGATCTTGAAAAGGTCCCAAATTCAAATAAGCTCATTTTACTTATTTTCTAGAACTAACCGAATAATCCCACATTTCTCTTGGTTTATCCGGATATCTTTCTAGATTATTAAGATAAACTTCATTAATTTCTTCATCAGCAACCTTCTTTGGAAAAAAATATCAATAGTTTTCGCATTTCCCATGATAGATTAATCATAAGTTATAAGTTTTAACAAAATTTAAACAATAAAAAACTTGACCTAGGTGCAATAACAAAACAGCCAAGTAGCCAGAAGGTGCAACCTTCCAAGTGGGCACAAGCGACCAACAAAGCAGCAATAGCAAGCAAGAGAACCGGGGAACTAGTTAAGGTCAAATGCCTATGATGGCGAGCAACAGCAACGGCAATAGCAACGGCAAGGGCAACGGCAAGGGCAACGGTAAGGGAAACGGGCAAAGGCAGGGGCAGCGGCAGCGGCAGGGACAGCGGCAGGGGCAGGGGGCAGCAGCAGGGGCAGGGGCGGCGGGGGCGGCGGTAGCGGCAGCATCAGCAACAACATCAGCAGTAGCAACATCAGCAGCAGCAGCACCATCAGCAGCAGCAGCAGCACAACATCAGCAGCAGCAGCAACAACACAACAGCAGCAGCAACAGCAACAACAGCAACAGCAACAACAGCAGCAGCAACAGCAGCAGCAACAGCAGCAGCAACAGCAGCAACAGCATCAGCAACAACAACAACCCCAGATTAAGAAATTTCATACATTAAGTTCATTTAAATATTTTAAGCCACACCTAGGTTAATATATATATATATATTTTTATATATACATGTACGTATACATGCTTTCATTTTGTTTACATAAGTATATTGTTCACTTATATATACAAGTATACGTATGCATGGTCGCATGCATACCCTTTTTACGTTGCATGTGCCATCTTTTGCTAAGAAACATGTACATATGTATATTGTATGTTTATGTGAATATGAGTGTTACTCGTTACATGCTTGCATGCATAAGAATTTACGTGTGCATATACTCAAAAACATAATCCATTGAGATAGAATTATATGTAATCAAAATACATCAACAATACAACATCAAACACACTAAATACAACCCAACCAAAACATCATAAACACAAGTTAACATCAAGAGAAACTTGACTTCAAACCAAACCTAAACAAATCCCTTACACTTAAACTTCAAACCAAGCACCAATTAAGATCACGAAAACCGGTTCATTAAGCACCCAAATTAGTGAACTAAACCATGCAATCATGACTTGATGAGTCATGAACTCTATTGAGATACCATCTTGCACACTCATCTCCTTTCTTTACCGCCACCTCCTCGGCTCTTCTAGATACACCCACAAAAACCGCCACCTAGCAAAGCTACAATAAACACCTCACCACCTAGGACTAGTAGTAATCATGAAGAATCTCCCTATATCAATTCTCGGCCGAAGACTTGCATATTCACCATCTTTTCTAAAAACAAAACCACTACTACCCTTTGGTTACCATTCCCGAACATCATCACCGTAAGCCACAAACCACTCTCTCCATCCTCTCGATCATCACCTCTTCAACCAAATAACATCATCAACTCCACCCGGTCAACCACTAGTCACACTCTCGGTTACTAGGCAGCAACATCCAAGCCTCGAGGAAGCATCACCTCTCGAAAGATTGTCAAGAACACCAAAACCAAGCAAGCTTAGACCATCCTCATCATCTCCTCATACTCTCCTTCTGTCAAAATCAAGGTTCTAAACTCTAAAACCCTACTTGATTAAGGTTACAAAAGCTAAACATGTGTTTAAATAAACACATGTGACTAACCCTTTTGATTTAACACTCAAGATTTTGTTTAAACATCAAACTTATTTTTCAGACAAAAAGAAAGATTTTAAGAATCTGGAAAAATGAAAACAAAACTTAAAAATCAAGTTTTAGCAAGAAATTATCAACAAAAGGTTAAAAACCTAGTTATAATTTGTTAAAATCAGTTCTGCATATTAACAACTATGATTGTGGGAACAAACATTGAAAATATGTTGAGAATATTGGGAAATATAATTCTGTAAATTTTGGTGCTATTCCCATAAGTAAATTAATTTATATAAATTATTTAAGTATTTAAAAGGAAAAATTATATCGGAAGAACCGATCCTAGTAAATGTATGGAAAATTATATACTACTGATTATTAAGAATTATAGAATCCACTGGAAAAATCTCGTGACCTAATTCAAAGTATTATCTGAAATATGAATTTTTAACTATTCTGTAAACTAAAAATCGGGAAACATACTTAAACTATGAAATAAATTATGATAAAATTTCAGAAAGTATGAAAAACCCGAAAGAACATTCTGTGAGAAAATAAGAATTTTTGGACGAAATCTGATATTTTTACTAAATATTAGTAAAAGGGATAAAAATCATGATAATTGATTCTGCTATGATATAAGACTTTGGAAAATTTTTAAGAGTTATAAATATTATTCCAACACTCTGATTAATTTGAGAATTTTTAGTAACCAGAAGCTATTTTTAATAATTTATTGAAATATCGTGAAAATTATAGAAAATAAAATATATATAATTAAAATACGAAATCTGAGTATATTGCGTGATATTTCATTACCTATTCATTGTAACAGTTTCGATAATAATTGAGGTACTGAAAATTTTGAAGAAAATAATTATGATTTCTAAACTATAAATATTTTTCTTGTTTATAGGTTACCATTTGGAGTAAAGGTGAGTTTCATGGCCCATTTTGTTTTTATAAAGTTTTGGGGAAAAAGCATACTAATTTATGAATTGATGCATTATTATTGAAAATTATGTTACAACCATTAATTCGGATGTGGAACCGTTAGATAATGTTAGTAGCGCTACTTAGGGGATATCTCCTGCATTAACAGAATGAGTGTTATAATGCTATGTTATCTGATTTATGAGAATATGATATGACAGATATGAATGATCTGATTGCTATGTAAGGTTTGGTTGTATATATAATGCATCAATATTATTTGTTTAATAAACCTGTGAAGCTCACCAACTTTGTGTTGACTATTTTTGGTATGCTTTTTCAGGAATTCATCATGACTAACAACTTAACATTCTCCTTTGATGTTTTTAATGGCTGGGGAGAGGTTGTGGGGAAAGTTTGTGTGAACCTAACAGTAACCTGTATGACTTCAGTGTATCGGTGGATGCTCACTTCCATCGTCTCTGAAGATGTAGCTGTTAAATCTTTATGATGTAATAGGATTATGTAATTTCAAATTTTGACTATTATGATTTTATGTAATCCTAACCTTAATATTATGTTATGAAACATGTATGATTATGTGTTATCTGTCTAATAGTATATGACAATGAGTTCTGAACAATCAAGTCACTCCCTATGTATTTCACGCTTCCGCCGGGATGTGACAGGTTGGTATCAAAGCCATTGGTTATAGAGAATTAGATACCATAAAATACCTAAACTATAACCATAAGCTCATATCTGTATAATATGTGTTTATATGATTTTGCGTGTTATGATTCCATGTATATTAAAGCATGTTCCATGCAAAGAATTTATAATATGTATAGAAATAGGTAACTAACTATTGGGTTCAAACCATGAAAGGATTTGTTTTGCAGCCATGAGTACCAATAACAAATTTTGTGAGACCGACTCATCCGAATACTCGGATTATAATGATCACAAAGGACTTACGCCTGAACCTAAACCTCAGCAAATTCTAGAAACTTTTCCAACCAAGAAGAAGATAATCCTGAACCTAAATTTTATGTCCGTCGTGCACCTGTAATGGTAGGAGGATATACCATTAAAACTCCTAGGAAAAGGGTACGACCCGGAAACAAATTAAAACCAAGCAATACGAAGGCAAGGAGATACAAGAAACTAACTCCCTCAGAAACGAAGGAAGTAAAGCTAAGAGACAAAGGGTGGATGAAGATCAAAACACAGTCACTCAACCAACCCTTAAACAGCTCAAGAAAAATCAACAAGAAATCAGGAAAATTCAGAAGGATGTTAAGGAACTGAAAGCACCCAAAGGAAACATCTTCTCAAGGATATGGAAATGGGTGCAGGGAAATTAGAAGCTAACTTTTAATGTGAAATCTTTAAATAAGAACTTAAATAAAAAAAACATATTTTGCGTTTAAACTATTACTTGTTTTAATTAGAATATTGTTAAGAATCTAAAATTCTTCTTAATATTTACTATAATTAATTATAGAAAAGCGTGCCGCCAAGAAGGAACACACAGCCCGTAAGAAGAACGGCGCGAGTAGGACGACCCAGAACCAGACTTGGGGAAGAAACCCCTATAAACCCAAACACCAATGAAGATGAAGGATCACGCGGATAGTAGCACAACAATTAGAGGCTGCCATACCCACACTAGTAACTCAGCTTCAACAAAACCTAAATCTCGGGACAACAACACCAGGTAATGAGATACCCATGGATGATACCATGAGGGAACAACCAGAAGAGGAAACTATAATAGGAAGAGGATGTTCCTACAAAGCTTTTATGTCATGTAGACCTCGAGAATTTGATGGTAAAGGCGGAGCGGTATAGGCTTTACGCTGGTTAGATGAAATGGAGTCAACTCTGGAAATCAGCAAATGTGCCAATAACAACAGAACCTTGTTTGCTTCACACTCATTAAAAGGGGAAGCACAATCCTGGTGGAAGATGGAAATGACCATCAAAGGTAGGCACGTTATGAATGAATTAAGTTGGGAGGAATTCAGGAATTTGATTATAGAGAAATACTGCCCTTATAATGAAATAGAAAAGTTAGAAACTGAGTTTCTAGCTTTAGAAATGAAAGGAGCAGCATATCGGGAATATACCGACAGGTATAATGAACTCTCGAGGTTAGTGCCACACCTAGTGACCCCAGAATCAAAGAGAATAGGAAGATATATTTGGGGACTAGTGCCACAAATAAGGGGATTAGTAAAATCAGCTAGGCCCAAGACTTTTCAAGATACTGTAAGTTTATCAGGAAGTTTGACAGATGAAATGATAAGAAATGGATCATTAAGTAACCCCAGATCTGGAGAAAAGAAAAAGTGGAATAATGATAACCCAGGGGAAAAATTTAGGGGAACCCCTCAAAAACGAATAGTTAGACCGCCCCCTCGGAACTACCTAGGAATGACACGGGAAAAGAAACCCCAGACAGAAAACCAGCCATGGTGCAGCACTTGCCAAAGATACCATCAAGGCAATTGTGCGATGGTAATCTGTTACAACTGCAAGAAAAAGGGGCATATATCCCGAGACTGCAAAAACCCTGCAAATCCAAAATCAGTCTGCTATCAATGTGGGAATGAAAATCATCGCCGAAACGAATGTCCACAGCTGAAAGGAAAAGCACCGGCTAATCAGAACAACCCTCGGGGAAGAGCGTTCATAATGCAGGCAGAAGAAGCTCGACATGAACCAGAAGTTGTCACGGGTACGTTCCCTGTAAACGAGCAGTATGCTACTGTGTTATTTGATACTGGAGCAACCCGTAGTTTTGTTTCAAATACATTTAGGCAACTACTTAACTTGACCACAGAAAAGTTAGATCAAAATATATGATAGAATTAGCGGATGGTAAGGTAATCGAAGCTTATGAAATCATTCCTAATTGCACAATGAATCTAGATGAAAACTATTTCAACATAGATTTGATTCCTATTGATTTAGGAGGATTTGACGTTGTTGTAGGAATGGATTGGTTAAGTAAAAATCAAGCTGAAATAATATGTGGTAAGAAAATGATCAAAATTCCTTTGGTTAAAGAGAATAGAATACTGTGTATATACGGTGAAAAACCTAGAGGTACCATAAAGATAATTTCTTGCAAGAATGCATAAAAATGTCTAAGGAATAATGTTTGGCTTATCTGACTCACATTGTTGATACTAAGATGGACAAAGCAAACCTGAAAGACGTTTCAGTTGTCAATGAATATTCAGATGTATTCCCTGATGAATTACCTGGATTACCACCCCCACGTCAAGTGAAATTCAAAAT
This sequence comes from Flaveria trinervia, assembly GCA_025506515.1. NCBI lineage: Eukaryota > Viridiplantae > Streptophyta > Magnoliopsida > Asterales > Asteraceae > Flaveria > Flaveria trinervia. Next base: position 1,988,611 of record CM046449.1, read on the forward strand.
TGAATTGATGCCAGGAACAACCCCTATTGCTAAGGCACCCTACCGTTTAGCACCTACTGAAATGAAGGAACTAATGAGTCAACTTCAGGAACTTTTGGATAAAGGATTTATACGACCTAGTGTGTCACCCTGGGGAGCACCAGTTTTATTTGTCAAGAAAAAGGATGGAACATTTAGAATGTGCATAAACTATAGGGAACTCAATAAAGTAACTATAAAGAATAGGTATCCCTTACCTAGAATAGACGACCTATTTGATCAACTACAAGGATCTAGTTACTTTTCAAAAATAGACTTGAGATCAGGATATCATCAGCTAAGAATACAGGATGAAGATATACCTAAGACGGCATTCAGAACAAGGTATGGACATTATGAATTTCTGGTAATGCCATTTGGATTAACCAATGCTCCCGCCATATTTATGGATCTGATGAATAGGATATGTAAACCTTATTTAGATAAGTTTGTCATAGTCTGTATAGATGACATTTTAATCTATTCTAAGGATAAGGAGGATCATGAGCAACACCTAAGATTGACCTTGGAGTTGTTAAGAAAAGAAAAATTATACGCAAAATTTTCCAAATGTGAATTTTGGAAAAGAGAAGTACAATTCCTTGGACACATAGTTAATCAAGAAGGAATACAGGTAGATCCAGCAAAAATATAAGCTGTTAAGAAATGGGAGGATCCCAAGACACCAACAGAAGTACGCCAATTTTTAGGATTAGCAGGATATTATAGAAGATTCATAAAGAATTTCTCAAGGATAGCTCAACCCTTGACTGAACTAACTCAAAAAGACAAGCCATATGTCTGGGGAGAAAAACAAAAGAATGCATTCGAACTTTTAAACAGTAAGTTATGTAGTGCACCTATTTTGTCATTACCAGAAGGGACTGACGATTTTGTAGTATATTGTGATGCGTCTCGTCAAGGATTTGGATGTGTATTAATGCAACGAAGTAGAGTCATTGCATATGCCTCTAGACAACTTAGGGGAAGTGAGAAAAACTACACTACTCATGATTTAGAATTAGGAGCAGTAATCTTTGCACTTAAGATTTGGAGACATTATCTATATGGGACAAAATGTACAATATACACGGATCACAAGAGTTTACAGCATATATTTGAGCAGAAAATGCTGAACATGAGACAAAGAAGATGGATAGAATTACTAAGCGATTATGAGTGTGAAATCAAATATCATCCCGGTAAGGCAAATGTAGTTGCAGATGCTTTAAGTAGAAAGGATAGGGCTAAACCATTACGAGTACGAGCCATGAGAATGGAACTACAATCAGATCTATTAAGACAAATATGGGAAGCCCAACAGAAAAATAAGATAGAAATAAAAGGACAAGAAAAGGATTTACAGGCAGATACACATGGAATTCTAAAATTTAAAGAGAGGATCTGGATACCTGATGATGCCATACTTAGAAAGATTATATTAGAAGAAGCATATAAGTCGAAATACTCAGTACACCCAGGAAATAACAAAATGTATAAGGATTTGAAAAATCATTACTGGTGGCCTGGCATGAAGAGATCAGTTGGAGAGTTTGTAGAAAAATGCAATACGTGTTCAAGAATCAAAGCAGAACATCAAAAGCCTTCAGGATATCTACAACAACCTGAAATTCCAGAATGGAAATGGGATCAAATTACTATGGATTTTGTAACCAAGTTACCAAGAATCTCAAGTGGCTACGACACAATCTGGGTTATAGTAGATAGGTTAACCAAATCAGCACACTTTCTGCCAATTAGGGAAGATTACAAAATAGAGAAATTGGCAAGAATCTACATACGAGAAATCGTATCCAGACATGGAATACCAATCTCCATTATATCTGATAGAGACAATAGATTCATATCAAGGTTTTGGCAAACCCTACAAAAAGCTCTAGGAACCCGAATAAATCTTAGCACAGCCTTCCACCCACAAACAGATGGACAAAGTGAAAGGACAATACAAACACTAGAAGTTATGTTACGTGCTTGTGTATTAGACTTTGGTGGCAGCTGGGATATGCATCTACCTTTGATAGAATTTTCTTATAATAATAGCTATCATTCCAGCATTAAAACAGCCCCGTTTGAAGCCTTGTATGGAAGAAAATGCAGATCGCCCTTATGTTGGAATGAAGTAGGAGATAGGCAACTTATAGGTACTGATTTAATTCAAGAAACATCCGACAAGATCAAAGAAATCAAGACTAGATTAAAGACAGCACGAGATCGGCAGAAAAGTTACGCGGATAAAAGAAGAAAGTTGTTAGAATTTCAAATTGGAGATAAGGTTTATCTAAGAATATCACCCACCAAAGGAATCTTTCGATTTGAGAAGAGAAATAAGTTGAATCCAAGATATATTGGACCATTTGAAGTTATTGACAAAATTGGTCCTGTTGCATATAAGCTAGATTTACCCGAAGAATTAAGTAAAATACACAACACGTTCCATGTGTCCAATCTGAAGAAATGTTTGACAGATGAAACATTAAAAGTTCCAGTTCAAGAAATAAAGATAGACGAGAAGCTTCATTTTACAGAGGAACCAATAGCTATATTAGACAAAGAAGTTAAAAAGCTAAGAAGAAGCAAAATTCCCATAGTGAAAGTTAAGTGGAACGCTAAGAGAGGACCCGAGTATACATGGGAAAGAGAAGATGAAATCAGAAAAAGATACCCCCATCTATTTTAAGACAATGGTCAGATAAGTTCATTACTATTCAAAATAAATTTCGGGACGAAATTATCTTTACGGGGGGAGAATGTGACAACCCTAGATTAAGAAATTTCATACATTAAGTTCATTTAAATATTCTAAGCCACACCTAGGTTAATATATATATTTTTATATATACATGTACGTATACATGCTTTCATTTTGTTTACATAAGTATATTGTTCACTTATATATACAAGTATACGTATGCATGGTCGCATGCATACCCTTTTTACGTTGCATGTGCCATCTTTTGCTAAGAAACATATACATATGTATATTTTATGTTTATGTGAATATGAGTGTTACTCGTTACATGCTTGCATGCATAAGAATTTACGTGTGCATATACTCAAAAACATAATCCATTGAGATAGAATTATATGTAATCAAAATACATCAACAATACAACATCAAACACACTAAATACAACCCAACCAAAACATCATAAACACAAGTTAACATCAAGAGAAGCTTGACTTTAAACCAAACCTAAAAAATCCCTTACACTTAAACTTCAAACCAAGCACCAATTAAGATCACGAAAACCGGTTCATTAAGCACCCAAATTAGTGAACTAAACCATGCAATCATGACTTGATGAGTCATGAACTCTATTGAGATACCATCTTGCACACTCATCTCCTTTCTTTACCGCCACCTCCTCGCTCTTCTAGATACACCCACAAAAACCGCCACCTAGCAAAGCTACAATAAACACCTCACCACCTAGGACTAGTAGTAATCATGAAGAATGTCCCTATATCAATTCTCGGCCGAAGACTTGCATATTCACCATCTTTTCTAAAAACAAACCACTACTACCCTTTGGTTACCATTCCTGAACATCATCACCGTAAGCCACAAACCACTCTCTCCATCCTCTCGATCATCACCTCTTCAACCAAATAACATCATCACTCCACCCGGTCAACCACTAGTCACACTCTCGGTTACTAGGCAGCAACATCCAAGCCTCGAGGAAGCATCACCTCTCGAAAGATTGTCAAGAACACCAAAACCAAGCAAGCTTAGACCATCCTCATCATCTCCTCATACTCTCCTTCTGTCAAAATCAAGGTTCTAAACTCTAAAACCCTACTTGATTAAGGTTACAAAAGCTAAACATGTGTTTAATAAACACATGTGACTAACCCTTTTGATTTAACACTCAAGATTTTGTTTAAACATCAAACTTATTTTTCAGACAAAAAGAAAGATTTTAAGAATCTGGAAAAATGAAAACAAAACTTAAAAATCAAGTTTTAGCAAGAAATTATCAACAAAAGGGTTAAAAACCTAGTTATAATTTGTTAAAATCAGTTCTGCATATTAACAACTATGATTATGGGAACAAACATTGAAAATATGTTGAGAATATTGGGAAATATAATTCTGTAAATTTTGGTGCTATTCCCATAAGTAAATTAATTTATATAAATTATTTAAGTATTTAAAAGGAAAAATTATATCGGAAGAACCGATCCTAGTAAATGTATGGAAAATTATATACTGATTATTAAGAATTATAGAATCCACTGGAAAAATCTCGTGACCTAATTCAAAGTATTATCTGAAATATGAATTTTTAACTATTCTGTAAACTAAAAATCGGGAAAAATACTTAAACTATGAAATAAATTATGAGAAATTTCAGAAAGTATGAAAAACCCGAAAGAACATTCTGTGAGAAAATAAGAATTTTTGGACGAAATCTGATATTTTTACTAAATATTAGTAAAAGGGATAAAAATCATGATAATTGATTCTGCTATGATATAAGACTTTGGAAAATTTTTAAGAGTTATAAATATTATTCCAAACACTCTGATTAAATTTGAGAATTTTTAGTAACCAGAAGCTATTTTTAATAATTTATTGAAATATCGTGAAAATTATAGAAAATAAAATATGAATAATTAAAATACGAAATCTGAGTATATTGCGTGATATTTCATTACCTATTCATTGTAACAGTTTCGATAATAATTGAGGTACTGAAAATTTTGAAGAAAATAATTATGATTTCTAAACTATAAATTTTTTTCTTGTTTATACCATTTGGAGTAAAGGTGAGTTTCATGCCCCATTTTGTTTTTATAAAGTTTTGGGGAAAAAGCATACTAATTTATGAATTGATGCATTATTATTGAAAATTATGTTACAACCATTAATTCGGATGTGGAACCGTTAGATAATGTTAGTAGCGCTACTTAGGGGATATCTCCTGCATTAACAGAATGAGTGTTATAATGCTATGTTATCTGATTTATGAGAATATGATATGACAGATATGAATGATCCGATTGCTATGTAAGGTTTGGTTGTATATATAATGCATCAATATTATTTGTTTAATAAACCTGTGAAGCTCACCAACTTTGGGTTGACTATTTTTGGTATGCTTTTTCAGGAATTCATCATGACTAACAACTTAACATTCTCCTTTGATGTTTTTAATGGCTGGGGAGTGGTTGTGGGGAAAGTTTGTGTGAACCTAACAGTAAACCTGTATGACTTCAGTGTATCGGTGGATGCTCACTTCCATCGTCTCTGAAGATGTAGCTGTTAAATCTTTATGATGTAATAGGATTATGTAATTTCAAATTTTGACTATTATGATTTTATGTAATCCTAACCTTAATATTATGTTATGAAACATGTATGATTATGTGTTATCTGTCTAATAGTATATGACAATGAGTTCTGAACAATCAAGTCACTCTCTATGTATTTCACGCTTCCGCCGGGATGTGAAAATTTGAGTTCTGAACATCAGCAGCAGCAGCAGCAACAACAACAACAACAACAACACATAACAGCAACAGCAGCAGCAACAGCAGCAGCAACAGCAGCAGCAACAACAGCAACAACAGTAGCAGCAACAGCAGCAGCAACAGCATCAGCAACAGCAACAGCAACAACAGCAACAGCAACAGCAACAGCAACAGCAACAGCAACAGCAACAGCAACAGCAACAGCAACAACAACATCGACAACAATAGCAACAACAAGTAGAATGCCTGAATACGAACCAGGGAATGGCGGAATTGGAAGGCCGAAGGGATAATTTCTTGAATCTTGAAGTCGTCCGTATCAAACAGTAAGCTGAGCCTATTTTTTGCTTGTTCTATTGCGTTGTTGCAACTTGGGCTTTTGCCTATTGCGCCCGCTGAGTAAAAATGATTGTTGGGCTGTTGCAACAAATAATTCCATAACCATAAGCTCATTTTAAAAAAATGCAGCCCAATTAAATTAAATATATGAAGTTCTATTATTATTTTTTAAAATTCTAATAGATGTAAATTTTCTTAACACTTGTAAAGTTTTTAAACATGTGTATATTTTCTTAACACTTGTAAATTTTCAATATATAATTTCTTTTTCTATGAACCGAAAAATTAACACTACGAACGAAAAGAATAAAAGAATTAAATTAATATATGAAGTTATATTTTTTAGAGTTTTAAAAACGTATTATCATTTTAAAAATAGATTTGACTAAACAAATAAAAATCATATCTTTTTATTAAAATATAATTAATAATTATCTTATATAGATAAAATTTTCTAAACCACTAAACCTTTTTGAAACAAAATAAATTTTAAATCGGTCATTTATTAAAAAAGATTATGAAAAATGATATTTTCTAATTGCAACCTTATTAAAACAAACGATAAGTATAAACCAGAGTTGTTCATAAGCAAGATTTTTACATAAAATAAATTTTTATAAAAAGCTTCAAATGAATGTTTAAAAATAAAATTATTTAAATAAGAGAATTAAAAAAAACAGTATAATTGTTTTAGTTCTTGAACTATTATATATATATGTAGACACCGCCGCCGAGCACCGCCGTCCCCCGCCGACCCCGACCGTCGCGTCCCCCGTCGACCCCGACCGTCGACCGCCAACCCCGACCGCTGAGCACCATCCTCCCCCCGACCCTGACCACTGCCGTCCCCCGCCGACCCCGACCACCGCCGACCCCGACCATCGTCGCCCCCGACCGCCCCTACCACCCCGCCCATAGCTAACCGACCGCCGACCACCGCTATTGTCCGCTAACCCCTACCACCGACTGCCACCGTCCACGCCGACCACCACCACCCCTACCGCTGACAACCCTGATTGTCCCTACCCCCAACTGCTGACTATCACTCGTCATCGTTAAACCACCGCCCCCGACCTCCGCTGACGCCACACAACCCCGTCGCCGAAGACCACCACCCATTGTTTACCCTAACCGTCGCCAACGTGTCTCAACGACAAGTGTTAACGGTTGGTGGCGGCAGTGGGTACGGTCGGTTTTCGAAAATGGGCGCGGTTGGTGGTCGCGGTCGATTATTGGCGGTGACGGCGGCGGTGGTCGATGGTATGTAGCGGCAATGATTGGTGGTCATTGAGGTGGTGACGGTTTGTAATGGGTGATAAATTTCAATTTCTTTATAAGTGTTTTGTCACTAAAATGCATTTGAAATTTAAATTCCATTAATGGATTCCAATTCTTGTGAATTCCAAATCCTATGGAAAATTTTGAATTCGAAATACAATTCCTTTGAATTTTAATTCAAATTCTAATTCCAGTTCCAATTCTAATTCTAACAAATTCCACGAACCAAACGTCCCCTTATGGTTTTACCTTTGAATTTAGAGATAAATTTTATTTATTAGCTTGATTAGTCTTGTATGTATAAATTATAATTATATATTTTTATAAAGTGGACCATTTCCAATAAAATGAGATATATAAAACTAAAAATATAAATTTATATTTTTGTGTGTTTAAAATATAATTGTATATAAATTTAAGAGTAAATTACATGGATGGTCCCTGTAGTTTATTGAAATTTTAGATTTAGTCCTTAAAATTTAAATTTTTTGAATATAGTCTTTAACATTTCTTTTTTTATATATGATCCTTAAGTCTGTTAGTTAACAATTAATAATATCATAAAAATGAATATTTTACTCACATTAGTCATATATTTGTTTTATCTTTTAAACTATAGCATTATTTTTATTGAAGAAAATTTTATTTTTTTGTTTTCTAAAATTTTAAATTTTATATTATTTTTATAAAGTAAGAAAAATAATGTAACATTAAAGACTATATTAGTAATATTAAAATTTTAAGAACTAAATCTAAAATTTTAACCAAACCACAGGGATCATCCGCTTAATTTACTCTAAAATTAATAAACATATATATATATATATATATGTGTGTGTGTGTGTGTGTGTGTGTGTTTAAATATACATTTATATATAAACTTAATTAGAAAATAAATTTGAGCCAAATCAAGTTGAGTGGACCTTTTCTCGTGCTAGGCTCGTTTACAAAACAAACCGAATCGATCAGCTCATTTACAATCGACTCAAAAATCAAATAAACATTTTCTGAGCAGACGTCGATCGAGTGTCAAGTGATTTTAACAAACCTACTTCAATATGAGCATACTCCAATATAATTGAGATGATAAAATTTGATGTACATATTAGCTAGCTAGTTAAACGAGTACAAATGGTTTTTAATGTATGAGTGCCCTATGGCTATATATCTTGCGTCTAGCTAGCTAGTAGATACAAAATGATTATGATATATTATGGTGAACTTTTGACTCCTTATTTCAGTATGCTGTAACAATCGTGTGTCGAAACTTATTTGTTGTGGCGACCACAACAACAAAACGCGTTGTGGTAATGAAACCGAAAGGCAAACAACTGGCCTGTGTTTGCTCCATCAAACTTGCAGTCGGCTACACCTACGGTCCGTTTCTTTGAACTCCCTCCAAACACCGTGAGGCACTTACCCGTGCCACGATTGACCCAAAATCTGAACTGGCGGTGGTTCAGGCGCTTGGGCGGGTTAATCGATTTCCAATCTGCAAAGGCCACGCTTTGCAGTGAAGACAGTGGCTGCATGCTCACTTTACCATGCTTATTCACTGTTAGATATTCTCTTCTCCTGAGCATTTATCCATGTAATTACTAAACCTAACAAAAACAGATAAAAATAAAAAGTGTCACAGGACATCATCCTGATGGTAAAATAATAATATAATATGACCCTCAACTAAAATATTAAGGGTTTAATTTTATAGTTTGCAAGTTGTGATGTATTTATTCTAGAATATATCTAGGAGTCGTGGTGAGGCGACCAACCGATGATAGCCAGAAGCGGAGCCAGAGGTAGATTTCCATCCGTAATATGCGTTATATTGCGCAGACTCACCACCCACAACATTTGGAACGGAGTAAACACCTGTGTCACTTGCGTTAACATAGTCAGACTGCAACGATCCAGCAATAAGGGTGTTATCAAAGGCGGTCATGTGAGGGTAGGCGTCGCTTGGTGGACATGTTTTGGTGCCGTGGTCACATTTGGAGCATTGCGCGCATAGTCTCTTGCTTTCTAGAGAAGCTCCCACGCGCAACAACGCTAGGAGCGTCAAGATGATCAATGTGCGTGTTCTATCCATATGCCCGTTGGTGATTCGATTATCACATTTCCGCTTGTGTCTTGTTCTTATACACATACTCATTAGGCGTATGGTGTCACTTTGTGACATTCGTTGCTCCTAGGAAGCGACCATTATTGTTTGTTTATACATACATACATAAGTTGTCATATTTTCTATCGCCCCTTGTAAGCATCCCCACATACACCAAAACATGAAATGACGTCAAACATAGTTAATATAAACAGTTTTACAAAAAAAACAAAAGAGCATCACATCTTAGTGATAAATAAACAATGATATGAATTAAAAACGATAATAAGTTGAGATGAAACCATTGTCGGTAGCAGCAGCAGCCGGCAGTGGTGGGCGGTGTTCGGTTGTCGTCGGAATAACCAGTCATGCGTGGCGGCGGCTGGTTGTCTGCGATGAGTGCGGTTAGTTGTGGGTGCGGCAGCGATGACGATTGGTTGTCGGCAATGGGCGCGGTCGTGGGCGACGGTCGTTTGTCGACGACGAGTGTGGTTGGTTGTGGGCAGGTTGGTGATCGTCCTGTGTTGGCGGTAGCGTTGTTCAATATTTTAATCGGATTCGGAAAACTCGAAATCCGATTCGATTTATAGATTACCCTTCAAAATGTGATTTAAAATTTGATAAACAAATAATTTACATTCACTAATAATATTTCTAACTACTAATTTATTTACACCAAATCAATTCTTTTGAGAGGTTAAAGATTTTCAAAAGGCTACGAGCTAAAGTGATGTTATTTAAAATAAAATTAAGACCACACGTCAGAGGAGGTCCAATTGTTTAATTGGATCAAGCTATGGCTTGGGCCCCTAAAACAAGCGTCTCGGTTTTTGTAAGTTCATATGTATATATGGGCTGTACACTTGGTCCTCAAAATGTTAGATCCAGATATAAAAGAAGTCCGAAAACAACACCAGGATTGTAGATGTGAGTGGCTTCTTTTTCGTTGAGCCAGAGGGCACCGATTACGAAGAAGATTGGCCGGTTAGGGACTTTGTAATTTTCTCTTCTTTTGTTTGAACAACGAGACTACTCCTCGGGATCACCAACTCCACTTACGTTTGTGTTTGCGTCTTTCTGATAAGCAGATTTGAAATTATATGCATATTTTCTACTGCCTACATGTCGCTGATATATAGATTAATATATAGATTAATTTATTATTTGCGTTGAGCTAGTTTGTATTGAGTTGCTATTGCTACTTTTTAAGTTGCTAGGCCTACTAAATTTTGTACATCGTTATTTAACACTTTGAATTTGAAAATTTTGGATAAAAACTTTGAAAAGAATTACTGTATGTTTGGAGGAAAACATATGATTATTGTTTCTACCTCTAGTTATGTTTCTCATGTCTATATCAAAGCTTTCTAATTGATCCTTACTTACCATAAATTTGTATCTATAGATACTAATAAAAGAAGTTTTCTTTTGCCACTTGTTATCTTTTTAAACTATTTTAATGACACTTGTTATTTTTCTAAACATCCTTACTTTATTTTCCATCCAAAAATGTATTAAAGTAATTTAAACAATCAAAATTTATATCTCTTCATAAAAATTAATTTGGTTAATTGATACATTTTTCTCTCTCATTTAATTTTTTTAAAATCAAACTATGTTTTTAAAAATAAATTTTATTAAGAAAATTAAATTCATATATATTGTAAAACATTGAACCTTTTGAAACAAAATATTTTAAATCAGTGATTTTTAAATTAATTATAAAAAATATGGAATTTTTTAACAATAGTTTTATTAAAACAACCAGAATAATTAGAAAATTGAGTTTTTAATAAACAATAAGTTTTTATAAGAAATTCTTAAAACAAATATTTAAAAATGAAACTATTTAGATAAGAGAGTTTAAAATAATATAATTGTTTTATCTCTTGAACAAGTACATATATATAATTTTATACATATCTTATATTAGATATCGTACTGTAACTTTTCGTGTTTATTACTAATTATAATCTGTTTAATAAATGAGTTTCTATACTATTTATTTATCTATAATATATCTATCTATCTATAACCTATCTATTGTTTATTTATTTGAAATAGCTATTCATATGAAATTATAATTATATTTTATATTCAAACATGGTTTTATAATTCATAAATTTTTATTACTAATTACTTATTATTTTATTTATTCAACCCATGTAATACACAGGATACTAACCTAGTTAAATTATTATTTTCTTTTTTTAGAATGTACTGATTTGTTAATTATTATTGATTTATAATTTATTGATTAGTTGTTTTGAAATTAATGACAACATTTATATTTGTGAATTTTAATAGGAATTTAGAAGATAAATAATTAGCATGAATGTAAATGGAGGATGTATTTAACTTAAATAATCACCCAATAGTTCTACACAGTCACTCAAAAGCTAATTTTTTCTATTATTTAGTCCCTTACCTTCTTATTAGAGAAAAAAAGCAATTGAATATGATACCAATTGGATATAAGATCGTGTTAATTCGAAAGAAAACATAAAAACCATGGAAAAAAATCATTTAGAAAGGTTAAAAAGTAATACTCAAGTGACCCGGTTATAGAGTTTGTTTGGGGCCTTTAAAAAGCTTGAGCCGACCTTAATACAATTTTATCAAAAATTAAAAAGATATAGAAAAAACTATCTTTATTAGAATTTAAATAAAAAGTAAAACTAACATGACTATTGACTGTTTGATAATTTTTAAATGATTAAGTGATGAACCAATAAGAGGTCTGAACCATTAAAAGCTAGTATATTGTTTGACTATTCAAAGGTAAATGTTTGATAAATTCAGATAAAAGGTCTTAACCATTCAGCATTAGACCTCTTAACTATTCAACATTAGTATAACGCTTAACCATTCAAAAGCAAATGTCTAAATCATTCGGATGTTTGCTCGTGAAACAAACAATCTAAACCATTAAGTGTTGAATCATCCAAACATCTGAACAATCAAAAGGCTAATTCAAATGATGTCAAACAACCTCTAAAATAAAACTTAAACTCTAATATATAATTATATAAGAATTCTCATAGGTGGGACCCGCATTCAATCATCATCCATAACATCCTCTACCTTGTTCTTCAACTAGAACCTAAGATCGCTTGATGTCAATCGTCGAATGTCAGTTGCCAGCCAGAAACAACATCATTTGAACACCACCACGACACATACACCCAACCTTTGACCACCGGAATCGAGAAGCTCGTAGGAAAAGTAAACCATAAAAACAAGCAAGCCGAGTTGGTTTCATGCCCAAAGTAGCAGCAGTTTCAGGCGAAAGATGGACGGAGGTGGCGTTGACAAAATCGAGCAAGATTTGTTGTAAAATCAAACCCAATTTCTTACCCAAAGACGATTGTCTCATCATCGAACCATATAACGAGCAGGTCATATGGGTTTGAGGTGGAGGTGCAACAATTACCGGCTAAAGATGGACGTAGGTGGCAACGTTGAGGACTCAAACTAGATTTGCTACTGAAACGTAGTTCTTGTGGTATGCTTGTGTCATGGGCGATAGGTTTATTGGTGGTGCGGTGGTTCAAAAAAATCAAGATTGGTGGTAGTGGTGGTGAGATTGCAGGTGTCCGGTCGAGAGTGTTGGTGATGATGTGGTGGTGAGGTTGCAATTTGTGGACCCTATGTTTTGATCAAGTTACAAGTTTAGTCCTTACATTGTTAAAAACTAACGGTTACTAACACCGGGGACTAAATTTGCAATCACCTAATAAATGTTTGGGCTATGTTTGCAATTTTTAAAATATACGGACCAAACTTACAAAATGATCAAACCATGGGGACCTTCTATGTAGTTTTTTCTATGTTTTTATAAAAGTTTGTTGAATCAGATGAGGCTCGTTCAACCAAAACTACACTTAGAAAATTTTGAGTGCTTCTGAATGAAGACTTTCAAAAACAAAGTTGCACTAAGTTGAAGATCTTTTGAAGCTTAAAGATGTAGAACTTCCGAATAATGAACTCAGTCTTCCAAGATTAAGTAGTTCTCCTTCTGAACTTAAAAACTTAGAAAATTCAACACAAAGCCTTTCGGAGAACAAAGTCATAAAGACTTGCAGATGTCTCGAATGAAATTGATTTTTCTGAAGTATAAATGGTTTTGGAAGAACTCATTCTTCTGAAGCCATTTAACCTTCAGAAGAACCAACTATGAACCAGTGGATAATAATTAGGTCTCAGTAACACATGTTGTCAACTCTGATATACTACATAGCGTTTTCTCACGCCCATGTAATTGATCATATTTTATTCTACTGTTCACCTTTTATCATAATTTATTCTATTGTTCACCTTTTATATAATCTATAAAATAATGAAAATATTAATACAAAATAATCTAAAACATAAAATACAATGATGAACACATATAACAAATGATGTAAAATATATGATACAATAAACGTACATGATACAATGACCAAAAAGTAATTCTTTTTAAAATAATAGACTGATGCATGTCAAGTCCAAAATCATTCTTGGACTTTTTAGATTAAATACCTTTTAACTAATTTGAAGTTGGAATATATTATAGGGTTAGGTTATAGTGAAAGATATGTTTAATAAAAAAAGTTAAGAAAAATTGTGGGCTTAACACATGTCTTTCTATTGTTTTAAAGAGAAAAGCATTTTGATCATTATGTCAACACATCAGATTATTGTGTCTTATACGTTAATAGTGTCAAATATTAGTTTATTGAATCATATATTTTACATTATTTGTTATATGCATTTGTCATTGTGTTTTACATGTTAGATCATTTTATATTATTTGTCATTGTTTTTATAGATTATATAAACATGTTTTCTATCATTATGTTGTACAATTAGAAGTACGTAATGATATACTTTTAGCAATGTATATCACAAAACAAATATTATGATTGATGATGTCTATTATTGTTCAACATGCCAAAAAAAGTGACCAACCCACGTCAGGCGTAAGTATTTATATATTTTTCTTATCATCTTATTAAAAATTACTAACAATGGTATGTACACAGTTACAAGATTGTTGTTCGCATAGTTGATAAAGACTAGGAAATGACATGTGTTCCTTTTGATGATGATGCCATTAGTCTTCTTCACACAACAACAGAAGACTTGGTTATTAAAAGCTTGTCAGAGGTACACTTTTAGATTTCTCTTAATTGTTTCTTTTTATGCATGTATATGTGTTTGCTAATATTGTTATATTTTTATTCAGGGTGTTGATGATCCATTTTGGATTCATAACTATCTTGTGGATGATTTATTGGCTAGAAGTGTCATTTTTAGGATTAAAGTTGATAGATTTAATTTGGCACCTCATTGTGTTAGATGCTTCATAGTGTCAAAGTATGTCGGTGACTCTATAAAAATGATCACAGAAGATAATCGCATAACTATGAAGAATACAAGTAATAATGCATCGGATGATGGTTTTGATTGTGATGTGAGTGATGAAGGTAGCGACTTTCTTGCAAGGATCACATCTGATGAATGGCAGTTAGCTGACGAATGGCAGTTAGCTGACGAAGCAATGTGGGGACCACCTATTTCAACTCCTTCATCTATCACAACAATGGCGTCCTTGGTATTCTTTTGTTTGATATTATTCTTATTTGTTATTATAATTTTCCTCTTGTATTCTAATATTTTTGTTATCAATGCAGCCAAGTGTGGATAATGAAGATACGTTTAATTTTCGCACGCGTTCACACGATGTTAGTAGTGATGATGCCATAATTTTCACTATCACAGATCATGTTAAAGACTTCACACATGAAGAGCATGAAAAGAAAAGGCCTAGGAGGTCAACTCGTAAGCCTAAGCGATTCAGTGACTAGATAACATATGTGGTTCTTTACTATTTCTAACCAAGCTTTCCACTATTCACAACTGTTGACGAGCTTTTTCGTTTGACCATGTTATTTTTGTTCCACTGCTTGTTTGTTTAATGTGCGCTTTCTTATCTTTGCATTGTGAATGTCATACTGTTTTCCTACTTGCAATTTTGTATTACACTAAAATATGTTTGCTTATAATGTACTTTGATAACTTGATGTAATTACGACATTGCGGTACCCGGCCACCGGACAGGTATAAAACTAGTATGCATTGGTTGCGGGTTATATCATTTCTGTTTGGTATGAAAGGCTCACAAAGCACAAATTTTGAACTAGCAGAGCCAGTTTTTTTTATTGCACAACTCTATGTTTTTCATGCAGTTTGCAATTTCCTTTTGAAATTGTATTTGTTGTCAATTTTTGCAATATTCATTGATGGTGGATTCTATCATTTGTGTTTGGTACGATAGGCTCACTAAGCAGTTGCTGTTGAGAAAGAGGTACAGCTTTATCAGTATGGGCAATTTCAAGCATATGTGGCTACTTGCGTCTTGAGCATGTAATACGATTTTCTTCATTCTGCGTATGCAATTTCATGTGCTGCTTGACAATAATTGCTTCCTTTTCATTTTTCTTCCACAGATGTTTACAATATTTGCAGGTGCCCTGCTGGAGAAGCAAATTGTGTTTGTGTGCTCTAATTTGCAATAATTGGTATATCATTCGTAATTACAAATTACTTTGTTTTGATGTTGGTTTTAGTCTGTGCTTGGTAACTAATAACTCTCAACAGCTGCTGCTGATCTTCTATAATATATATATATATATATATATATATATATATATGTATCCTCTGAATACAAGTGTTGTAATTATTGACTTGCTTCATGTCTTGCCAGATGACATGCTAGATTTTTTGGATGCACCGGTTCCTTTTATAGTGAGTTTTTAATCAACTTTTTTGTTTTGAACCTCTCATTTCCATTATTATTGTAACAAAGACCCGAACTGGAAAAGCATTATGAATTTTACCGTTTTACTGGCTCCTTTGACCTATAATAATGTTGACTAGGTTGGTGTGAAGAGCAAAATTGGTGAAGTACAATCCAAGTCAGGAAATGTTATACTTGTTGATGTTAACAAGAACCAGGTGCATATTTAATTTAATGATGTTATACTGCAATTACCAAATCATCCAGATCCCAAAATGAATATAAAGTTATCATGCATCTTTTTTTTATGTTCATTGTTTTCTTCATTTATTTTCACCATATTCATAAATCTGTCTATCTATTGTGTTATGATATTCTTTTTTCTTAATCACGTCAAATCATCATCAATACCACATTTCCCTCGGTACAAAGAGTTATATGCAGCCACAACTTGTGGGGGAAAGTTATTTAGCGAAAAAGAGACCGCTTTATGATTGCACGGATGCTCCAGTATAGCTTTGTTCTTTATCCCATTTTCGTACGTGCTTAATTGTGGGCTTAACACGTGTTTTTCTTTTGTTTTAAAGAGAAGAACATTTGATCATTATGTCACACATCAGATTATTGTGTCTTATATGTTAATAGTATCAAATATTAGTTTATTGAGTCATATATTATACACCATTTGTTATATGCATTTGTCATTATGTTTTACATTTTAGATCATTTTATATTATTTGTCATTGTTTTTATAGATTATATAAACATGTTTTCTATCATTATGTTGTACAATTAGAAGTACGTAATGATATACTTTTAGCAATGTATATCACAAAACACATATTATTAAAGATGACAAAATGTTATTTTTGTCATTATTGTTATTAGATTATATAAACTTATTATTATATATAATTATGTTTTACAGTTAGAAGTATACAATGATGTTATTTTATCAATTTATTTTTTAAAACTTAGAGTTTAAGATATCACTAACGATCCAAAGACAAAATAAGACATTATGTTATTTTGTCATTGTTTTTAATGCATTAGATTAATTAGTTGTTAATTTATTATTATGTTTTACAGATTAAAGATTCACAACAATATTTCACCATTGTACTTTTTGTAAAAAAAATTTATTTTAGAAAAACATAATAATGTTCAAAACAGCGTTGTACCTAAAGAAATACATAATGGTCTGAACTAAATACACAATTGTAACACCCGATTATTTATTCATTTATTTTGAAGCCGACTAAAGAAGAAAAGAAATAAAGTCCAAAGTCGAGGAATCAAACTCGCCAACGAAAGAAAGTCGGGTGAGTGGGAGTATATAAGGGAGAAGGCAGCCCCTTACCCTCTCCCCCACACTCACAAATCAGCCAAAGAAAGGGGAGAAGAGAGAAAGAAGAGAAAAAGAGGAAAAATGGTGGTTCGGGTTGGTTCGAGTAGCCAAAGTTGTTGAGAAATGAGTCAAACCGAAGCTCTACTCGTCGTGGTCGTTTGTGTGAGTTATAGGACCCCTCTTTTACTTGTTTTCAAACGATTTTGGGGCTGGAAAACATCTGAAATCGGGTTTTTGAGCGTATGTATGTTTGACCCGTTTGTGCATGATTATGTGTATGTATGATGCGTTTGTGGCTTGATTGTAAGCTTGTGTGTGCTTGAATGGTATCGTGGTATGCATCCCTAAGGCTTAGGATGGTCGATTTGGGCTTAAAATGGGTTTAGATGAGTTTGGAGGCCGAAAACCCTCGGCTGCAGTCGGGATGAACTGCATTCTGCATCAGCTAGGGCTAGGCGACCGACTGGAGGCCGAATGGAGGCCATACGGCCGATTAGGGTGCGATTGAAGGTCCATTCGCACGATTGAAAGGCCAGTCGCATGGAGGTCATACGATTAACGGTCCAGTCGCATAAATGCTCATCCGCATTAGTCCCATTCGTATGAGGTCCATCCGCATAGTCCATTCGCACGATTGGGTGCTCATTCGTATGATGTTCAGTCGCATGGAGCCATGCGACTGAAGGGTGTCCATGTGCCCGAATAGGGTTGTCGCACCCGAGGAAAATGTAGTTTGACTTCTGACTTTCGGGGAAAAGTGCCGATGTAAGTTTTGACGTGAAGGTTCCTATAAGAGCGTGTAAGATGACGATTGGGGTCTTAGAGAGCATGCTGGGCATGATGATGATGAAGTTGCATGTTTATGCTTGTTATGTATGAATGATGTTGCCCTGTATGATGATGATGAATGTGTATGATATGTTCCTTATTATGATGTATGTTATCTTTCTTGTGGCTTTATGTGTCATGTTAATGAATGAATGAAGTATTATGTAACGTAAAGTGAAAGATAATGAAAGGGGAACATAAAGTATGAATGCATCCATTATTGAATGATGAACGAACGAAGGAAAGGCTTACAAGCACATATATGAGGTGAGCAACCCTGTTGTTGCAACAAACTCGGATATTGTGCAATCATTAGGATTGCAATGAGGTGAGCAACTCGATGGTTTCAAGAGACTCGGATGGCATGCCATCGATGAGAATGGCAATGAGGTGAGCAACCCTGTTATTGCAACAGACTCGGATGGTATGCAATCCTTGAGATTGCTATGAGGTGATCACCCCTATGGTTGCAACAGACTCGGACAACACGTTATCGTGAAGTTGCCATGAGGTGAGCCACCCTATGGTTGCAAGAGACTCGGATAGCATGCTATTGTTGAAATTGGCAATTGGGGTGAGCAACTCTATGGTTGCAACAGACTCGGATAGCGCGAAGTCGTTAGGATTGTTAATGAGGTGAGCGACCTATTGTCACGGCAAACTCGAAGGAGCGAACGTATAAATGAACGAAAGATTATGTATGAAAGAACGGAGTATGAATGAACGTAAATGAATTATCGGAATAATGTACAGAACAGGATGTTGTCATTCGACCTCAGTAATCGTGGCTGAGTGCCACGAAGAGGGTAAAGTCTGACCGGATCTAGATAGAGAAGCGAACGATAATGTAACACGTTGAATGAGCAAAGTTAATGAACGGAATAATGAAGATAATACTGATATTATCTGTATGTACGTATGATGTATGATCGCGAACGAATGTGAAGTAAAGTATGTTTTATTTATAAAACTAGAACTCACTCAGCAACGCTGACTTTGATGTGTTTCCAGTTGACAGGTAATGATTGCTGAGGATGGCACGGGCGACTACTCAGCTCCTTTGGGATGACATTCTTTTGATTAATGTTTTTGCATTGTAATACGAACAAGCTATTTTGTAATGAATGTTCTATTAATTTGCAAAAGCATTTACATGGAAATGAAAGATTGTCTAGTTTTCCGCTGCGATTTTATGAAATACAAATGTAATTATATGTTTTATGTGCAATGAGAACCCAGCTGTAGGCGTCTCGGGAACGGGGCCTTACAAGTTGGTATCAAAGCCAAAGTTTAAGTGAAATGGGTAAATTTTCAAAATAAACCTAATCTTAAACTAAGAATGGGATGGAAGGGGAATGGGATGCCCACCTGAGTAGCTGCGTGCCATCAGGTATTTTCGCAAAGTTAACCGGTTTTATGTGCGCATGGTATGTGGTTATGTGTTGTATGTAGATTTAAATACTAATGTAGCCAGGACAGATAATGCTCAGGGTGTGAAGAGTAAAGTAAGTGGCTAATCACAACTGGCCACTGTAATTAGGGACTTACTATACTTAACATGAACTGAGTTGTTCCCTTGAATGACCGTGTTGGTGTTTGAATCTTTTAGTGTGCGTGTGATGGCCGGTGGTAGATCTTCGAAAGCTTCAAGGGGTGGAGGTCACGGTGCTGAACCGCGACCCAAGAGAGGGAGACCCAGAGTGGAGAAAGTGGTTCATGAAGAACCAGAGACCCATCATCCAGAGGTGGCGACGAAAGCGCCAATCTGAGAGCCTCATTAAAGGAGGCTGTTGTAGAAGAAGTCCATCAGGTCATGCAGAAAATCTTACCATCTGTGGTGACTGAAGTTATTAAGGCTGTACGAGAAGGGGAAAGAAAAGAAAGAAACAGATCCTCTGGAGAACGGGAACAACCAGAGCCAGAAACGGTTCTATCTGATGACGAAGAGGAAGAAGAAGAGCCTGCGCCGGAGACGGAACGAGGAAGCAATTATAGGGCTTTTATGATATGAAAGCCCCCAACTTTCGATGGAAATGGCACTGCTGCAGCTGCTCACCGATGGGTGAGGGAAATGGAGGCTGTTCTCGATATCAGCGAGTGCCGAGAGGAACAGAAGGTGAAGTTTGCTACCCACTCTTTTGTGGATTCAGCTCTGTGCTGGTGGGAAAACATTGTCCAAGTTGAGGGTAGTAGGGCCATTGGGAAAATGAAATGGCCTGAGCTGAGAAAGTTGGTGATTGAGGAATTTTGTCCTTATCGGGAATGGACAAGGCCAAAAGGGAGTTCTTGCAACTGGAGGCGGGAACTATGACGCACCAGCAGTACACCACTAAATTCAACGAGATGGCACGTCTGGTACCGGATCAGGTGACACCTTTGTCACGAAAGATTAAAAGATATATTCAGGGTTTGCCAGCGGATATTCGCAGGCACATGATAGCTGCCCGGCCGAGTACGTTTAGGTCGGCGGTGGATTTGGCAGGGAGATTGTACGATGAGAGAACGGTGGTGGTGACTGAGGGTGGAAAGAAGAGTGGTGGTGATCGAAACTGGCGGGGGAAGAGGTTTGGTCGGGGTGATGCCTCGACGAGTAATAAGAAGGCACGAGCGGATGATCTCCATGTGGTCACATCAAGTGCGGGGTCGAAAAGGTGTGGCAAGTGTGGAAGGGAGCACAGTGGGGAATGTAGGCTTGGGTCAAACTTGTGCTTCAAATGTGGGAAGGTGGGGCACCAGGCAAGGGACTGTCATATAGTCCGGTGCTATAACTATGGTGAAGAGGGTCACGTAAGTAAGGATTGTAAGAAGTCGAGGGCTGAGAGTTCTGGGGTGAAGAGAACTGGAGGTGAAGGACCGAGGGCGAGCGCCAGGGCATTTACCATGACACGGGAGGAAGCTAGGACAGACCCTGATGTCGTGTCCGGTACGTTTCTGGTGAACCAAACTTTAGCTTCTGTGCTATTTGATTCTGGTGCTAGTAGGAGTTTTATTTTTGCGGCTTTCTATGCTAAGCTACCTGTTAGTAGTAGACGTGTTGATGTGCCCTTTGATGTAGAAACTGCCATAGGTAAGTCTACCAGGATTTCGGAGATGATAGAAAACTGTGAGGTGGAATTAGAAGGTCACAAGTTTCCTGTTAGACCGTTCGTGATGACCTTGGGTGGTTTTGATTTGGTTCTTGGGATGGATTGGTTAGCGGACTTCGAGGCGAACATTGTGTGTCGCAAGAAGATGATTCGGTTGACAGCACCTGATGGAAGTTTGGTAACGGTTTATGGTGATCGGTTACTACGATTCCGAATGTGATCTCAATGCTGTGGCAGGAAAGTGTATGAGGCGTGGATGTAGTGCCTACTTGGCTTATGTAAAGGATGTAGATACGCCAAAACCACAACTGTCTGATGTACCAGTTGTGTGTGACTTTCCAGACGTGTTCCCCGAAGACTTACCAGGAGTACCACCTGACAGAGAAATTGAATTTCAGATTGATCTGATACCGGGTGCCCAACCCGTTGCCAAGGCACCATATCGGTTAGCTCCGACGGAGATGAAAGAGTTGATGGAACAGTTGCAAGAGTTGCTTGATAAGGGGTTCATTAGACCGAGTATCTCTCCTTGGGGTGCTCCGGTCCTGTTTGTAAAGAAGAAGGATGGTAGTATGAGGATGTGCATTGACTACCGCGAGCTGAACAAGTTGACAGTGAAGAACCGATACCCCTTACCGAGAATAGATGATTTGTTCGATCAACTTCAGGGTGCTAGTTGGTTTTCAAGGATAGATCTTTGATATGGCTATCATCAGTTGAAGGTGAAGGAACAGATATCCTAAAACAGCTTTCCGCACACTCTATGGTCATTACGAGTTCTTGTCATGTCTTTTGTTTGACCAACGCGCCAGCTGCTTTTGGATCTGATGAACCGTGTGTGTCGGCCTATGTTGGATAAATCAGTGATTGTGTTTATTGATGATATCCTGATTTATTCAAAGAGCGAGATTGAGCATGCCGGTCACATTCGGGAGGTTCTGGAGACACTGAGAAGGGAGAAATTGTATGCTAAATTCTCCAAGTGCGCGTTCTGGTTGTGCGAAGTTCAGTTCTTGGGTCATGTGGTGAATCCGATGGGATTATGGTGGACTCGGCGAAAGTGGAGGCGGTTATGCAATGGAGGTCACCAAAGACGCCATCCGAGATCCGTAGTTTCTTGGGTTTGGCGGGCTACTATAGAAGATTCATCCAAGACTTCTCTAAGATTGCTTCTTCACTAACTAAGTTGACCTGAAAGGATGTGAAGTTTGTATGGGGTCAAGCTTAAGAGAAGGCGTTCGAAGAGCTGAAGGCAAGACTGACTCAAGCTCCTGTTCTGTCATTACCCGATGGAAGCGAAGATCTGGTGGTTTATTCTGATGCTTCCTACTCAGGGTTGGGGTGTGTGTTAATGCAGAGAGGGAAGGTTATAGCCTACGCATCCCAACATTTGAAAGTTCATGAGGTTAATTATCCCACTCATGACTTGGAGCTAGCAGCCGTGGTCTTTGCACTAAAGATTTGGAGGCACTATCTCTACGGGACGAAGTGCACTATTTTCACTGACCACAAGAGCTTGAAGTACTTCTTCGAGCAAAAAGACCTGAACATGAGGCATAGGCGATGGTTGGAGCTTATAAAGGATTATGATTGCGAGATCCATTACCATCCGGGCAAAGCTAATGTGGTGGCGGATGCCCTTAGCCGAAAGGAAGGCCCGAACCGATTCGGGTGAAAGCTTATCAACTAATCATGACCTATGATGTGATGAAGCAAGTCAAGGAGTTTCAAGATGAGGCATTGAAAGAGATCATCTTAACTCGGAAAGAATGAGAGGTCTGGTTGGGGAATTGGGTGAAAACACACTCGGTGTTAGAACTCGATTCAGTCGTGTGTGGATTCCTCGTTTTGGGGACCTACGGGTGAAGATAATGGATAAAGCTCACAAGACTCGATACTCCATTCATCCTGGTGCCACGAAAATGTACCATGACATGAAGAAAGATTATTGGTGGCCGGGTATGAAGCGTGACATGGTGGAGTATGTGAGTAAGTGCCTTACTTGCTTACAGGTGAAGGCAGAGCATCAAAAGCCGTATGGGAAGATCCAACCTTTGGATACACCGGAATGGAAGTGGGAGCACATCACCATGGACTTCATTACAAGCTGCCGCGTACTCCGAAGGGGTATGATGCCATATGGGTGATAGTTGATCGTTGACGAAGAGTGCTCACTTTCTACCAATCTGCGAGACGTATTCATCTGAGAGGTTGGTGATCTATTCATCAAGAATATTGTAACTGTCATGGTGTGCCGGTGTCTATTGTGTCTGATCGCGACACTCGGTTTACATCTAAATTTTGGAAGAAATTCCACGACGCTATGGGGACGAGGTTACATATTAGCACGGCTTATCATCCCAAAACCGATGGTCAGTCAGAAAGGACCATTCAGACATTGGAAGACATGCTTCGAGCATGTGTGATTGATTTTGGTGGAAGTTGGGATGACCACCTACCGTTAGCTGAATTCTCCTACAACAACAGCTATCATGCCAGCATTGGTATGCCACCATATGAGATGCTATACGGTAGGAGATACAGAAAGCCCGTTTGTTGGGGTGATATTGGTCAGAAGGAATTGGGGAGCATCGAGGTAATGAGGCTACGACTGAGAAGCTTGAAAAGATCAAAGCCTTTATGAAGGCAGCCAAAGATAGACAGAAGTCGTATGCTAATAAAAGACGCAGGCCGATTGAGTTCCAGGTGGGTGACAGGGTTATGTTGAAGGTCTCACCTTGGAAGGGTATCATCCGATTTAGGAAGCAGGGCAAGTTGAGCCCAAGATATATAGGCCCTTTCCGAATCATCGCTCGAGTAGGAGAGGTGGCCTATAGATTAGAGTTACCAGGCGAGCTAAGTGGAATTCATCCGACATTCCATGTATCTCATCTAAGGAAGTGCTTGGCGGATGAAGACATGATTATTCCACTGGAGGATATCGAAGTAGACGAAAGGCTCAATTATGTGGAGCAACCAGTGGCAATCATCGACAGAAAAGAGAAGAAGCTGCGAAGTAAAGTGGTTCCTCTTGTGCGTGTACAGTGGAGCACAGGAAGGGATCTGAATCAACGTGGGAAACTGAGGAAGAAATGAGACAGCATTATCCACGTTTGTTCGAAGAATAACAGGTTTCGGGGACGAAACCTATTTAAGGGGGTGGACTTGTAACACCGATTATTTATTCATTATTTTGAAGCCGACTAAAGAAGAAAAAAGAAATAAAGTCCAAAGTCGAGGGATCAAACTCGCCAACGAAAGAAAGTCGGGTGAGTGGGAGTATATAAGGGAGAGGGCAGCCCTTACCCTTTCCCCCACACTCACAAATCAGCCAAAGAAAGGGGAGAAGAGAGAAAGAAGAGAGAAAGAAGAGAAAAAGAGGAAAAGTGTTGGTTCGGGTGGTTCGAGTAGCCAAAGTTGTGAGAAACGAGTCAAACCGAAGCTTACTCGTCGTGGTCGTTTGTGTGAGTTCTAGGACCCATCTTTTACTTGTTTTCAAATGATTTTGGGGCTGGAAAAAATCTGAAATCGGGTTTTTGAGCGTGTGTATGTTTGACCCGTTTGTGCATGTGTATGTGTATGTATGATGCGTTTGTGGCTTGATTGTGAGCTTTTGTGTGCTTGAATGGTGTCGTGGTATGCATCCCTAAGGTTTAGGATGGTCAATTTGGGCTTAAAATGGGTTTAGATGAGTTTGGAGGCCGAAAACCCTCGGCTGCAGTCGGGATGAACTGCATTCTGCATCAACTAGGGCTAGGCGACCGACTGGAGGCCGAATGGAGGCCATACGGCCGATTAGGGTGTGACTGAAGGTCCATTCACATGATTGAAGGTCCATTCGCACGATTGTAGGTCCATTCGCATGATTGAAAGGCCAGTCGCATGGAGATCATGCGATTAACGGTCCAGTTGCATAAATGCTCATCCGCATTAGTCCCATTCGTATGAGGTCCATCCGCATAGTCCATACGCACGATTGGGTGCTCATTCGTATGATGTTCAATCGCATGGAGGCCATGCGACTGAAGGGTGTCCATACGCCCGAATAGGGCTGTCGCACCCGAGGAAAGTGTAGTTTGACTTCTGACTTTCAAATGGCGTGCCATCGATGAGAATGACAATGAGGTGAGCAACCCTGTTGTTGCAACAAACTCGGATGATATGCAATCCTTGAGATTGCTATGAGGTGAGCAACCCTATGGTTGCAACAGACTTGGACAGCACGCTATCGTGAAGTTGCCATGAGGTGAGCCACCCTATGGTTGCAAGAGACTCGGATAGCATGCTATTGTTGAAATTGGCAATTGGGGTGAGCAACTCTATGGTTGCAACAAACTCGGATAGCGCGAAGTCGTTAGGATTGTTAATGAGGTGAGCGACCTGTTGTCGCGGCAGACTCGAATGAGCGAACGTATAAATGAACGAAAGATTATGTATGAAAGAACGGAGTATGAATGAACGTAAATGAATTATCGGAATAATGTACAGAACAGGATGTTTGTCATTCGACCTCAGTAATCGTGGCTGAGTGCCACGAAGAAGGTAAAGTCTGACTGGATCTAGATAGAGAAGCGAACGATAATGTAACACGTTGAATGAGCAAAGTTAATGAACGGAATGATGAAGATAATACTGATATTATCTGTATGTACGTATGATGTATGATCACGAACGAATGTGATGTAAAGTATGTTTTATTTATAAAACTAGAACTCACTCAGCAACGCTGACTTTGATGTGTTTCAGTTGGCAGGTAATGATTGCTGAGGATGGCACGAGTGACTACTCAGCTCCTTTGAGATGACATTCTTTTGATTAATGTTTTTGCATTGTAATACGAACAAGCTATATTGTAATGAATGTTGTATTAATTTGCAAAAACATTTACATGGAAATGAAAGATTGTTGAGTTTTCCGTTGCGATTTTATAAAATACAAATGTAATTATATGTTTTATTTGCAATGAGAACCCAGCTGTAGGCGTCCCGGGAACGGGGCCTTACAACAATGAAGAGATATGAGCTTAAAAATATAATATTATTTATTCATTTTATATATCAATACTATACTCGTTTCAAAGATAAAAAGACGCTCGATTTTATGGTGTGCTTTTTGTCAAAAAACAATATCATACATAAAATTTATAAACATTAAAAAAACAGGAACATACAAAAATTCAATAAAAGTGGTTATTACTAAAATACTTATCTAACAAATTTTCTCATATAATTTGATTTTAACCATTGATTAAGAGATTGATGGTTAAGAACTTATTATAATTTTTAGTTTTACATGCCTTTTATGATTTTTGTATTTTTTTTATTTTGATCATTTGAAATGAGATCTTTTGAATGAATTTTGATAATATTATTTGATCAATTATAATTTCATTAAATTCGAATTAGAAAAAATTTTCAAGTTGAAATCGAATTCGAATCATGTTTGAAAATCTCGAATTCAACTCAAATTCGACATCTCATTTTCGAATTCAAATCTTGTTTGGAAATTTTAAAGTTTGATTTATTTGATTCGATTAAATCAAATTCAATTCAATTAACATCTGTAGTCGGTGGCGAGCTGGTAAGCAACAAAGTTCGGATGTATGCACACCCGTGATCTTTGTTGGTGGCGGGCGTGATTGGTGGGTGTAGTTGGTTGTCAACAAAGGCAGCGGTACAATTGTTTGTTGGCACTGGTCGGTGACAATTAGTTGCCAATTTCTAGTGGTTGGTGATAAGGGCAATTGTGTAGTGTCGATGGAAGTATGTTGGCGGTAGTGGTGATGGTTTGATGTCGAAACGATGATTAGTGGTTGGTGACTGGGGTTTGTAATAAGTGGTAAATTTTAATTTTTTTATAAGTGTTTTTCAGTAAAATACATTTATAGTTTAAATTTTTTGATACGCTCCACATCATTTAAATTTTTAAATCATTCGGAATATATCAAATTTAAAACTAATTCTTTTTAATCCAATTCCAATTTAAATTACAACATATTTCGCGAACTTAACGAAACTTAAAATTACCAAATTAACAGGGCATAATTTGATTCAAACTCAGGGTAAACTAGGATTAATTAATTCTATTTCCAAAATTTATGTAAATTTTAAAAATTCCAAATGTCGAATAATCAGATTCTAAAATTGTAGCACCAAAACATGCAAAACAATCAAAATGACAAATAAGTATATCCAAACCAAACTATTGATAGTGACAAGTGTTAGTGTCCAAATCCAAGTTCATAGTGATAAAAATGATGAATTAATCAACAAAATGATTACTTTCCAAACCCATAATTATATATATATATAAAATAAAAACTATATGTGTAATAATAATAGAAAAGCTGAATTTGAAATGTGAATTCAAATCAATTCTAGCTAGTATCTTTCGCACATTTGAAATTCAAATTCAAAAGATGAAGTTAAAGTTCTATGCGAATTTAGAGTTTTTTTCTTTGCCACCAAATGGTGTGAGTTGTATATATATCCC
The DNA here is from genome assembly GCA_025506515.1 of Flaveria trinervia. Lineage (NCBI taxonomy): Eukaryota > Viridiplantae > Streptophyta > Magnoliopsida > Asterales > Asteraceae > Flaveria > Flaveria trinervia. Next base: position 2,016,384 of record CM046449.1, read on the forward strand.
ATAGTTTTATTAAATGGTGATATAACTCAAATGTTTAATTTCGTCACACTATTTGATATGGAAAAGCCAAAGTGGAAGATGAATTTGCAAGAATTGAGATAAGTGTGTTTGGTGATCTTGCTATGTTGAGATATGTTAGGAAATTTCTTTAATGGTATTAATCATGTTGTCATTTTGTAATTTAACAAGTATTTATTTTTGTGTTTATGTGTGCGTTTTGGGTACTTGAGACCATGGATGATACCTCGGGATGTTTACGAGTGAATTGACTAGAAATGTTACTAGTGAAATGATAGATCCTTGGCCAGTAAGTATTATAAAAAAACTTGAACTCAACAAGAAAACCTAAACTTTCAAAACAATAACTTAGGTATGAGATCAGGTATTTTGTTAGCAAAAACTTTCATGGGTTCGTGTAGAGGTATAATAGATGATATACGTTGTGATTGTCTGAAATATTAATACTCATTTACCTAAATTACACATGATTTCTTTTGTTTTATTTTTCTTAAATACGGGTGACAAAATATGCATGTGTGAAGTTGTAGTTGTTAAAGATAAACTATTTGAGTTTAATAAGAAATATACATGAAAATCTTAGTGGATAATTATTAACAAATCAAGGTAATAAACGCCCATACCCATTGTTTAACGAGTAATGATGACATGTTTGTGATGATTGGTTTTCATTCTCTGTTATCTTGCTATATGCTTGCGATGACTTATCGGCTATTAGAAGTTTTAATAAATGATAACAATTTATGGGATTACAAAGATTTGTACATTAAAAACATACTTTGGATGACCTTAAGACTCATAACCCAAATCCACCAATCTGGTAAATATGTCAGAGTGACAACTTTAGTCGATTATTTTTTTCAAATAAAACAGTTTAGAGGGTTAAAATACATTAGAAAATGATTAATTATGGGACTTTTAAGCTAGGTTTATGACTTTATGCAAAAGTATTGTTTGAATCATACAAACACATTTATGATTTTATGCAAAAGTAATGTAACACTAAAGTAGGTTACGCGATGATGTGTTATCAGTAAGATTTAACTGAATTTGACTCATTTTCATCCAAATGTTTTATATATTACCCTTTGTGAATGATGTATCCTTTCAAAAGGATCAAGATTTAACCACTAAATCCTAAAGGAAAGGCTACATACAGAGTCATGGTGCACCATAGCTCAAAATCATACATGGACAATACAACCAATCAATAAATAAACTCATCAACACACAACACTATTTCGATTCTTGCAAATTCATCTTCTCAGTTTTGCTGATCTAAAATAATAAGGGTGAAGCTTTTGTTAATCCTTTTTTGGTATTATGGAATGCGCGAAACTGTGGTAATCACTTTTGTTAAAATTGTAAAACAATTATAATTTCATTTAATTTCCTTTTTATGTAAGGTTAAATTTTAAAAAGATTCGATAGTGGTTATGGCAATATAAAGAAAGTATTGGGTGATTCTTGATTTCAAGGGATCTTGGTGGCCTGTCTATAGGGTGGCAACATTCTTCTCCGAGTATTTAAGGAGGCTCTGTCCTCCATTAATAGAAGCATCGACTATTTCTCTTGTTTCCAATTAAAGTTTTAATTAGGGTTGTTTAAAATAAGATATTAGAATTCTAGATAGTAGATTTTTTATCATGTCCATATTCAAAATTTTGGAGAAGGATTCGGATATTCGTATTTTTAAAACATAAGTATTGTTTTTATAACAATTATTATTAATAAAAATTTCATGTATCCAAATTTCTTATAAAAATATCTAATATATTTAAAAATATCCAACATTTCTTATTAATATTTTTATAATAATATTTTGGGTAATTTGGATATCTGATTATCCAAAATTTTTAGAAAATACTATCCTAAACTGAAATTCGGAAACCCAAAATTTCGGATTGAGATTTTTCGAAATCTCATATTCGTTTTCGTATTCGTGTATTTTTGCACTCCCCTCGTATTAAGACCTTTGTTCTTTTGATAGTATTTGGTTGTTACTATAATGACTAGTTTGTAACCTTGCTTACCAACTACTTATACAATCCACGTCCTTGTTCTTTTATTTTAGGAACCTATGACTATATATCTCAATCTAATTAACAATTTGGTGTTTCTGTTGGATTCTTTATCCCCAAGACACATAGAACATTGATGTGGTTAGTACGTTATGATCCAAATCGGGTCATACCCAATAACAAGCTTAGCAAACACCAAATAATATTTAATTGATGATATGATCATGCAATTAAATAAATACACCAATTTAGAAAATAGGTTTTCTATATAAGTTGCATATGAGATTGAACAACTTATAGAGATATTTTGTTCATGGATATTATTTGTAATGTTGTTTAATTTAGTTAAATAACATCAAATAATAAAAGTGTGTATGAGTTATATAATTAAAAGGTTAATTATATAACTATTATAACAACTAGTTTATAAAATATTAGAGATTGGTTTTTGGGGGAAAAACCCCATTTCTTAACATTTTCGGCCGCCCCCTTTATGGGTGTGTGTCTTAATTGTTTTGATGTACCATTCTCCAAGAACAAGCAACACACTCAACCTCTAACACTCTCTCTCACATATGCAAGAATCTCAAGGCAAAACACTCTCTAATCTTGAAGTGGATCTTGGCTGAAAAGGGTTTTCAGCTGCCTTTGGATCTCGGCTGAAAAGGGTTTTTAGCAACCTTTCAAGGTTCGTTTTGGTGGTGAAATCCTAGCAACATAGGTGCTTGCTTGATGCTTGTGGGTGTGGATGCTTGAGGACACCTTCCCTTGGTGTTTTGGTCATTCAAGAACCTCATAATCTTCACTGAAAATCGTTTTTCTGCAACTCCACAAACGGTAGTTTGTATGTTATGTTTTTGGTTGTTTCCCTTTCTTGATATCTAGTTCATACACATATAAATGATCCTTATGTTCTTGGGTTTGTTGTTGTTATGATATGAACCTCATTTTTCAGATTACAAATGAACATACTAAGGTTTTATTCCGCTGCATTTTCATAGTTTAAATGGTTAAACTATTTTGATTTGATCCAACAAACCCAACACTGGCATCTAGAGCCGGATATGTGGATGACTAGTTTCATTTGTCCTTATAAAATTGGTTTTATGGGGCTTTAACAATCTTAAAGGGGCTGTTTTGTGGTGATGTTATAAATCCCCAACCTTTCAAGGTTATATCTAACATGTTTGTGATTAAACCTTGAATGAAAGATATCAAATGGTTGATTGTGTTTGTTTGGACAAAACCCTAAATTCTTGGTTTATGTTGGCTGAAAATTTAGGGTCATATGGGGATTTATTTGGTTCTTGTATGTTGTATATGATGTTTTATATTGGTGCATAACCTAGCCTTGACCTTGTGTTGATTTGGTTTTGGATGAATGTTTGTTTTGGTTAATTTCATTCATAATGGGTTGTAATATTATTCTTTTGTGTTTGTATTTGGATGTAATTAATTTATTCATTCAATGGCAATATAATAGATAGATTAAGTGTGTTTTCTTTTATTAGAAAATTTGTATTAGGATATAAGTTTTGTAAAAGAAGATGCACAAAATGGAAGCACCAAAGGAAGACACAAAGAGAAGGACTTGAAGCATTTAGATGCAAGTTCAAGTGGGGGTCTTTGGAGATCTCATCTTTTATGTTGTGTTTAAACCTTAGGAAAGACCAAATGACAACACTTGTGATGGCAAACAAGTGTTGTCAACATAGTGGCTATGGTTATGCACATGTGGTTGTTTTACATATGCTTGTTTGATTATTCATTTTATGTTAACTGTTTGATATGTGGATATGCTTAACAATCTAAATAAATTATCATAAAAACTAAATTTTTTGGTTCCTAATCATTAAGTGACTAATAAAAGGTTATTAAAAGGATTAATGATTTCAAAATAAAAGAGGTTTTATTAAAAAAAGGAACCATAGGGTACCATGTATTTGAAAGCATGCAAATACAAGATGCATAGAGTTTTTATAACTAGAATTAATAGGAACTTAAATCCCTTTAGAAACAAGTTAAACACCATCCTTTTACACGACACTCGAATCACTTGAGAACTACTTATGGGATAAAGGTCACCTAACCACTTTTAGGGAACTTGTGTGTTTGAGGTGGGCTTAACATACTTGTGAGATAAAGGTCACCTAACCACTTGTATGTGTAAACTCATATGTGTGTGTAAGTAGGACGACTTGAATTGGAAACCATGTGCATAGGGTCACCAAAGCATGGCGTACAATGGTGTTGATGGGATTTTACATGCCGACTAAACATAAGATGTTTAACCGATCCCATAAAGCTAGAAGTTGCAATAGGTTGTAATTGTCAAATGTTGACTACCTTGTTATTTAAATAATGGGATAAAGGTCACCTAACCATCATTTAAATGTAACGTTGGATTCTAAATTTTAATTATTAATTGTCTATGAGATGTGTAAAGGGTATTAACAACTAAAATGCAATTTTTCAGAAATACTAAAATGAAGTTTGTAATTTTGTAGAAATGGCCGCAAACAATAATGCTACCACCCCGACCATCCCTACCCTATCACTAAGAAAAATCTTAGAAAGGGATCGTCTTAACCATAATAAGTTTATGGACTGGTATCAAAACTTGAGAATTGTTCTCAAGCAAGAGAAAATGGCCTATGTCCTTGACGATCCTATTCCTGACCAACCCGACCCCGAGGATGTTGAGGCCTATAACGATAGGCTTCAATACACTGAGGATTCCATGCAGGTTTCCTGCCTCATGTTGGGAACTATGATTCCCGGACTCCAAAAGAATTTAGAGCATCTTAGGGCATATGACATATTTACCCAGTTGAAGGAAATGTTCCTTCAACAAGCTAGCGTAGAGCGCTACGAAACGGTTCGAGCGCTTCATGCGTGTCACATGGAAGAAACCCAATCAGTATCATCTTATGTTCTTAAGATGAAAAGCCCCGTTGATCGCCTCGAGCGGCTTAATTGTCCCGTCTCAAAGGAGTTAGCCACAGATTTGATCCTTAATGGCCTAACTAAAAGGTTTGAGACGTTCGGAATTACAATATGAACGGGTGGGACAAGAGTATTGGTGAGCTTCACGCAATGCTCAAAACAGTCGAGGCAGGAATGTGTAGAAAGGTTTACCTGTTCTCTCGATCAACGAGGGAGGCAATAAGAAAAGGCCATTCCCCGATCCCAAGGCAAATGTTGTCAAAGGAAAGGGGTACATCAAAGGAAAGGGGTGTCACACCCCAACCTTGACGGCGGAAACGTCGAGATGTGAGGGTTAAGATTGTTCACAACCACATAACGCTATAATTAAATGTAAATATTAAAATTATAAGTTTCAAAAGGAAAATACAAACATAAGTATCAAACATGAAATAAGTTCAAACATAAATCAAAACATGACATAACATTTTAATTTATTAAACTAGGTCCAAGTCCTAGTTTTATTGCAAGCTTCAAAGGTCCTCTTTAAACTTGGGGATTTCCTGAAACATGATAAAAATAAAAGGGTCAACTATAAATAGTTGGTGAGTTTCCAAGGTTTTCATACATAATAAGATAAAGTTACAAGTAGCAATTATGTCATAGGTCATAAGCAAGTAAGGTTATAAAACACATATCGTTACAACCAAACCTCGACTTGATTACAAGTATATCAGATTGGCTAAGTGTATTTGGTTCCCATGATGAACAAGCATACGTCATCAGGAGCCGGCAATACCTCGGCTTTAGCACCAAATAGGCTTGTCAGGCCCAAAGATCTAAGACGTCGTCAGGCTAGCAATAGTTAATGATTGTAAACAAACTATGTATCTCATATAATCACTGCCAACACACAAATAATCATGATAAAATATAAAGATGAATTGCAAGTGCATTACAAGTCTCAAATGTTTATAAGTGTACGATGTATAAGTATCATGTTTCACCCAAAATAGTGTGAAAAATGTAAAAAGGGGCAAGGAAAACTCACATGTCAAAGAAGTATATAATGAGAATCAATAAGAATAATATACGTCGTTCCAAGATAAAACGTCACAAGGCACCTAAATATATAAATATTACAAGATTTAGGTTAATATAAGATTAACGTGTAACATGAACTAGGGTAGTAGAATTTTGGGAATTTTTATAAAGTTAATAAATTCTTATAAAAATATCATTTATGAAATTTATAAAATTATTTTTAAGGAACTTGATCCTTTGTAAATAACTTGTGATCTTATTTATAAAATTATATTTAATTCTATAATTATCATGATAAATCCTTAAACATAAGATCTAATATTAATTTAATACCTTTAAGTATTATATAACAATCTAATTTTTATAAAAAATGTTTAATTATAACTTTTGTAAATAATTTTACATTAAAATATTAAAATGTTTTACAAGAATAAATTTTTAAGAAATATTTAGATGACTTTAAAAATATTTGGGGTTTATAAAAGTCATTTTTATAATTATTATAAATTTTCTATAATTAATTTTAAGCCAAAAAGGCTTTAAAAAAAATTACATGAGGTGCCCGGGTTCGAACCCGTGACCTCATGTATGGGGGAACAATGTCTTAACCAGTGAACCAGGCTTCCAGCCGCGTTTGTAACCTTGTTTTAAATCTTAAAAACCATTGCGAATGAAAACCCCAATTCCCATATAAACCCTAGAATCATTTGATTCTAAATCGAAGTGTAATTCGATTTTGTAAATACTTGAAATCATGGGGCTTTTGTTCCCCATGAAAAACCAAGCATAAGCATGTGTTTAACTTACTCAATTCGTTCGGTATTCGATGTTCACGTTATGAACCTAAGTTGCGATCGAGGAGAAATTGATTCAAGGTGTAATCGTCGATAAGATTCGAATTCCTTTTACAGTAAGCTTCTAGTGACTCTAACGATGAGAAGCCCTCTGTTAATTGCAAGTTAACAAGCTCGAGATGAAGTCTACGGGTGTTGCAGGTTGTGACTTCGAAGGCATAATCGAAAGTGATGCTTGTGTTGGTTTCAGGTGAAATTGAGTGTTGAGTTCCATTAGGAATAGGTATATGATAGTTCATGTTCGATTAATTAGATTATAATTGAGATTTAATGCCCAAACGGTTATGGGTTTATGATGCTACGGTTACTCACTCGATTGGGTATCATTCGACGTTTAAACCCCAATTATTAACCGCATTAAGGTTCGAATTAAGTTCACGTACGATTCGAAACGGTTTTTGGGTCAATATCGTGGCTAAAAGGGCCGTTTTGGCATCGCCGGAGTTCGGCCGGAGGCGCCGACCTCCTCTCGCCGGAAATACGGGGAAGCAGGGGGGGCGGGGAATTTAATTTTGGTTAATTGCACATTTAGCCCCTCTAGTTAATTATTTATCATTTTATGTATAAACCTATTAATGAAAGTTTCTAATTTTGCAATTAAACCCCCAAGCTTTAATTACTTAAAGTTTTAAAAACTTTGTTAAGTTTTGTAACTATAAATTTTTATATACTAACAATATATTTATTATTATATTATTACTATTGTTAATATTATTATTATTACAATTTTTAGCTTTATCATCACCTTTGTATAATTAAAAACAAATAAAGAAATAAGCTTGCATAATTCATGAGTTTTATAAATTACAACAATGAACACTAAACGAATAAACGAGGTTAACTTTTAGTTAACAGAAATACGAGATGTTACAGTCTCCCCAACTTAAAAAGATTCGTTCCGAAATTAAAAGAAATGAAGCTACACAAATAAGAATGGGTATCTTTTCTTCATGTGCTCCTCATGTTTCCAAGTAATTCAGCGCCACGTTTATTTTCCCAACGAACCTTGACAATTGGGGTTGTTGTAGTTCTAGTCTTCTTCATTATGCGATCCATGATTTCAATAGGTTCTCGACGAAATGCAAGGACTCGTCGATCTGAATGTCTTCCAGCGGAACATACAGACTTTCGTCGGCCAAACACTTTCTCAAATTGAGACGTGGAACACAAGATGAATTCCACTAAGGTCGGAAGGTAGTTCCAGTTTATAAGCCACTTTCCCAATCCTTTTCAGGATTTCGAAAGGTCCTACAAATCTTGGAGCCAATTTGCCCTTCTTTCCAAAGCGAACAACACCCTTCCACGGTATGACCTTTAGAAGAACCATCTCCCCAACTTGGAATTCCAATGGCTTGCGTCGCTTGTCAGCATAACTCTTTTGACGACTTCTTGCCACTTCAAGGTTCTTGCGGATAACAAAAACTGTATCGGTCGTCTCTTGTATAAGTTCAGGACCAGTGATGAAGTTTTCACCAATGACAGTCCAACAGATCGGTGAATGACATTTACGACCATAAAGTGCTTCAAACGTGCCATCTTGATACTTGAGTGATAACTATTGTTATATGAAAATTCTGCGAGCGGTAGATGCGTATCCCAATCACCACCAAAGTCAAGAACACAAAGGCGTAGCAAATCCTCTAAGGTTTGGATCGTTCGCTCGGTTTGACCATCAGTTTGAGGATGGTAAGCCGTGCTTAGGTCCAATTGAGTACCCAAAAGTTCTTGCATAGACGACTAAAAATGCGAAGTAAAACGAGCATCTCGGTCGGATATGATGTGCAGAGGTACCCCATGACGACTTACAATCTCATCAACGTATCTAACCTTGATGTCTTGTAAGTGTCACGTATGGGTATAAAATGTGCCGATTTTGTCAATCGATCAATGATCACCCATATGCTATCATGTCCTCGAGAGGTTCGGGGTAGCTTGGTTATGAAGTCTATGGATATGTATTCCCACTTCCACATAGGGATCTCAGGTTGCTCAAGTAATCCACTTGGACGTTGATGTTCGGCTTTGACCTTCGTACACGTGAGGCACTTAGCTACATATGTCGCTATATTTTTCTTCATTCCAGGCCACCAATATTGACCACGTAGGTCCATGTACATCTTATCGGAACCAGGATGAATAGAATAACGAGTTTGATGAGCCTCATTCATGATAAAGGTACGAAGGTTATCACGATTTGGAATCCAAATTCGATTGTGAAGTACATCAACCCATTGGGTTCGTTTCCAATTGGGTTAAAAGATTAGGCTCCAGTTCATCCTTCATTCTTCCTTCTTATTGCACAACTTGTTGAGCCTCCAAAATACTAGACTCGATGTCACTATCTATTCTCAAGTTTTGTAGCAGTACGGTAGTCTCGTTGACATCTAGTCGGATCTCAGTATCGAACTCACCCAAAGTGTCAAACCATTGACGTCGATCGCGAATTTCTTGGAATGAGATCATCTTGTTGTGAATCTTTCGGCTTAGTGCATCGGCTACAACATTTGCTTTACCAGGATGGTAACGAATGTCACAATCGTAATCACTAATTAACTCCACCCAACGACGTTGTCTCATATTGAGATCTTTTTGATTGAAAACGTGTTGAAGGCTTTTGTGATTGGTGTAGACTATGCATTGTGTACCATACAAGTAGTGTCTCCAAATCTTCAAAGCAAATACAATAGCACCAAGCTCGAGATCATGAGTTGTGTAATTCACCTCGTGAACCTTCAATTGTCTCAACGCATAAGCTATGACCTTCCCTCATTGCATAAGAACACAACCAAGGCCTTGTTTAGATGCATAACAATACACGGTGAAGTCGTCATTTCCATCGGGCAGGGTCAAGATAGGAGCATTGCACAACTTGTGCTTTAGCGCTTCAGAAGCTTCTTCTTGCTCGGAACCCCACTCGGATGGTTTATTCTTTTGTGTCAAAGAAGTGAGTGGTTTCGCGATTCTTGAAAAGTTGGCAATGAATCGCTGATAGTAACCAACAAGACCAAGAAAGGAACGAACTTCGGTAGGAGTAGTAGGAACACACCAATTCTTCACAGCTTCCACCTTTGCAGGATCAACGTGAATTCCTTGGCTATTCACCACATGTCCTAGAAATTGAACTTCCTCGAGCCAGAAGTCACACTTCGAGAACTTCACGTACAATTGCTCTTTCTTCAACTACTCAAGAACCAATCTAAAATGCAATTCATGATCGGCGTTGGATTTAGAGTATATAAGTATGTCATCGATGAAAACGATCACAAACTTGTCTAGATAAGGCTTGCATACTCGGTTCATGAGATCCATGAAAACAGCAGGAGCATTGGTTAAACCAAAAGGCATCACCATAAACTCATAGTGCCCATAACGAGTACGGAACGCGGTCTTTGGAATGTCATCCTCATGAACTCGTAATTGATGATATCCAGAGCGTAGATCAATTTTCGAGAATATGGTAGCTCCTTGAAGTTGATCAAACAAGTCATCGATGCGAGGAAGAGGATAACGATTTTTGATGGTAAGCTTGTTAAGCTCACGATAATCGATGACATACAAAACGATCCATCTTTCTTCTTCACGAAAAGAACAGGTGCACCCCAAGGCGAAGAACTAGGATGGATGAAACCCTTCTTGGATAGCTCTTGAAGTTGACTAGAGAGTTCTTGCATTTCAGATGGTGCAAGTCGATATGGTGACTTAGCCATGGGGTTTGCTCCGGTATCAAGTCGATTTTAAACTCAACTTCACGCACGGGAGGTAAACCACTAAGGTCATCGGGAAATACTTCAGGAAAGTCTCGTACGATAGGGAGATCCTTAAGTTCTTTCCCTTTGACTTTCGTGTTGACCACATAAGCCAAGAAAGCCATATACTTCTTGCTTAAGCATTTTCAGGCTTGAGTGCAAGACATGAGTTTAAGTCCTTTGGAAGATTTTTCACCGAACACCTTCAAAGTATCACCAGAAGGTAACGGTATATGGATGCACTTCTTGAAACAAATGATCTCGACATGGTGTTTGGCTAACCAATCCATACCAATGATGACGTCGAAGCTTCCAAGTTTCATAGGGATAAGATCGATAAGAAAATCATGCGTGTCAAGACTTAAGATACAATCACGAATAGTGACGTCAACGGTGATTGGTTCTCCATCGGCAACTTCAACGGTAAGAGGTCTTTCTAGTTTCGTATGTGGCTTAGCAAGTATGGGTTCAAACTCTAACGAAACAAAACTTTAATCGGCTCCAGAATCAAATAGGACATAGGCATAAGTTTTGTTAATAAGGAACATACCTGTTCAATTTTTAAGGTAATTAACGATATAGGTAAAGTATGAAAATAATCGGATCACAAAAGTTAATAAGCGAGTTAACATACCATTCACCACATCGTTGTTTGCTTGTGCTTGGTTAGCGTTGATGTTGAAAGCACGTCCTCGGGCTTGTGGAACGTTACCCACAAGACGAGGGCATTGTGGGCGGAAATGACAAGGTTCCCCACAGTTGTAGCAAACACGGTTTGTGACCACAGCGGCATTGTTAGGTGCACGGTGACAAGTCGCCACCAAATGACCATATTTACCGCATAAGGTGCAGATGCGGCATGGTTGATTCCCCAGATGATGATACCTACACATGTTGCACATAGGTTGAGGACCAGCATAAGCCCTAGCCCCAGGCACTTGTGCCACAGGTGTAGCCGCAGGTACAAGTTGTCTTTGGGGTTGTTTGGGTGCAGCCATAGCATAGTTACGCGCCGGTGTGAACTTGCGCTTCTTCTTGTTGTTGTTGTTGTTGGACGGTTCAGCTTTGGTCTCCTTAACGGCCTCGGTAGCCATCTTTTCCACCTTTTTGGCACCCTTCACAGACATGGTGCCCGCTCGTATATGGTTCTCGGTGAGTTGAGCGGTGATAGTAGTGGCTTCTTCCAAAGTTGTGGGTCGGCTACCCACCACAACATCTTGAATTTGGGGTGGTACACCCTTGATAAACTTCTCAATGTTGCGGGGGACAGTGTCGACCATATGAGGCAGCAGTATACTCAACTCATGATGCCTAGTTGAGTAGGCCAGATGATCACCATCGTTTTGCTTCAAATTCCAAAATCCCTCCTCCAACTTTTGCAGTTCGCTTCTCGGGCAGAACTTCGTGATGGCGATGTTCTTGAATTCTTCCCAAGTAAGTGCCAGAATAGCATCGGGTCCACGATTTCTCTTCTCGCTATTCCACCAGGTGAGAGCCCTTTGTTGGAGCATGCTACTGGCATAACGAACTTTGAGTGCCTCGGGACACTCACAGTTGACAAAAGTGTTCTCCATGCTCTCGAACCACTCAAGTAGACCAGTGGCTCCTTTCTTGCCACTAAAACTAGTGGGTTTACATGAGCTAAAGTGCTTGAAAGTGTAAGTTTGGTTGTTGCGCCCTTGGTTAGCACTATTCTCCCCATGACCGTTGTTGCTAGAGTTGGTCATTAAGGTGCTATTGAGTTCAGCAACCATGGTTGGGATGACAGCAGCCATTTGTCGGGCAATCATGGCAGCTAGTTTACGATCGGAACTTTCACGCTTTCCATGATGACGAGACATGCTGGAATATACAAAATGAGTTAGATACGATAATTGGAATTATAAGGATTATAGTTCAACAAGGATAAGGCAAAAGTTGTAAGGCACATGGAATGGTTCCATTTGGTAACGCATTACCATTTGGAAATGTTGACACATCAAGGTAAGTTGACCCATTCGCCTTAGGAATTTGTGTATGTTGACCATAGTTTATCACTCATCCCAGAAATCCACAGGTAAGCATAACTAGTCCCGTAGGATTTATGCGATATGCTTGCCTTAGCCCGAGGGCCTTTTGCCAGGAAATCCAGAATACAGGTGTCCATGTGTCACACAAATTTCTTAGGTTCATGAAATCAAAACCATGATGAGATTTACATAGATTAGACATAAGTCTAAAGATTCAATTCTTAAGCATAAGTATACGATTCCACGTGTTGACGAGAATAAGATTAAGAAGTTTCATTTGTCGGGGAGAGTCAATGAGTCAAAGTTAAGTTTAGGGAGACATAACAAAATTTAAACAATTACAAGGCAACCTACGCTAAGGCATCAAGTTGCACATAAATATGGCATAGCATTATGTAGCATGTAAACAATATATATATATATATATATATATATATATATATATATATATTTCCAAGAATATAAATATTATTCTATGGGGTTCATGCATAAGCTATAGTCTAGGTCACCATTTCTAATAACCTAAATCCCTATAGATATGGGCTCTGATACCAACCTGTCACACCCCAACCTTGACGGCGGAAACGTCGAGATGTGAGGGTTAAGATTGTTCACAACCACATAACGCTATAATTAAATGTAAATATTAAAATTATAAGTTTCAAAAGGAAAATACAAACATAAGTATCAAACATGAAATAAGTTCAAACATAAATCAAAACATGACATAACATTTTAATTTATTAAACTAGGTCCAAGTCCTAGTTTTATTGCAAGCTTCAAAGGTCCTCTTTAAACTTGGGGATTTCCTGAAACATGATAAAAATAAAAAGGTCAACTATAAATAGTTGGTGAGTTTCCAAGGTTTTCATACATAATAAGATAAAGTTACAAGTAGCAATTTATGTCATAGGTCATAAGCAAGTAAGGTTATAAAACACATATCGTTACAACCAAACCTCGACTTGATTACAAGTATATCAGATTGGCTAAGTGTATTTGGTTCCCATGATGAACAAGCATACGTCATCAGGAGCCGGCAATACCTCGGCTTTAGCACCAAATAGGCTTGTCAGGCCCAAAGATCTAAGACGTCGTCAGGCTAGCAATAGTTAATGATTGTAAACAAACTATGTATCTCATATAATCACTGCCAACACACAAATAATCATGACAAAATATAAAGATGAATTGCAAGTGCATTACAAGTCTCAAATGTTTATAAGTGTACGATGTATAAGTATCATGTTTCACCCCAAAATAGTGTGAAAAATGTAAAAAGGGGCAAGGAAAACTCACATGTCAAAGAAGTATATAATGAGAATCAATAAGAATAATATACGTCGTTCCAAGATAAAACGTCACAAGGCACCTAAATATATAAATATTACAAGATTTAGGTTAATATAAGATTAACGTGTTAACATGAACTAGGGTAGTAGAATTTTGAGAATTTTTATAAAGTTAATAAATTCTTATAAAAATACCATTTATGAAATTTATAAAATTTATTTTTAAGGAACTTGATCCTTTGTAAATAACTTGTGATCTTATTTATAAAATTATATTTAAATTCTATAATTATCATGATAAATCCTTAAACATAAGGTCTAATATTAATTAATACCTTTAAGTATTATATAACAATCTAATTTTTATAAAAAAATGTTTAATTATAACTTTTGTAAATAATTTTACATTAAAATATTAAAATGTTTTACAAGAATAAGTTTTTAAGAAATATTTAGATGACTTTAAAAATATTTGGGGTTTATAAAAGTCATTTTATAATTATTATAAATTTTCTATAATTAATTTTAAGCCAAAAAGGCTTTAAAAAAATTACATGAGGTGCCCGGGTTCGAACCCGTGACCTCATGTATGGGGGAACAATGTCTTAACCAGTGAACCAGACTTCCAGCCGCGTTTGTAACCTTGTTTTAAATCTTAAAAACCATTGCGAATGAAAACCCCAATTCCCATATAAACCCTAGAATCATTTGATTCTAAATCGAAGTGTAATTCGATTTTGTAAATACTTGAAATCATGGGGCTTTTGTTCCCCATGAAAAACCGAGCATAAGCATGTGTTTAACTTACTCAATTCGTTCGGTATTCGATGTTCACGTTATGAACCTAAGTTGCGATCGAGGAGAAATTGATTCGAGGTGCAATCGTCGATAAGATTCGAATTCCTTTTACAATAAGCTTCTAGTGACTCTAACGATGAGAAGCCTTCTGTTAATTGCAAGTTAACAAGCTCGAGATGAGGTCTACGGGTGTTGCAGGTTGTGACTTCGAAGGGGTAATCGAAAGTGATGCTTGTGTTGGTTTCAGGTGAAATTGAGTGTTGAGTTCGATTAGGAATAGGTATATGATCGTTCATGTTCGATTAATTAGATTATAATTGAGATTTAATGCCCGAACGGTTATGGGTTTATGATGCTACGGTTACTCACTCGATTGGGTATCATTCGGCGTTTAAACCCCAATTATTGACCGCATTAAGGTTCGAATTAAGTTCACGTACGATTCGAAACGGTTTTTGGGTCAATATCGTGGCTAAAAGGGCCGTTTTGGCATCGCCGGAGTTCGGCCGGAGGCGCCGACCTCCTCTCGCCGGAAATACGGGGAAGCAGGGGGGGCGGGGAATTTAATTTTGGTAATTGCACATTTAGCCCCTCTAGTTAATTATTTATCATTTTATGTATAAACCTATTAATGAAAGTTTCTAATTTTGCAATTAAACCCCCAAGCTTTAATTACTTAAAGTTTTAAAAACTTTGTTAAGTTTTGTAACTATAAATTTTTATTATTACTAACAATATTATTTATTATTATTATTATTACTATTGTTAATATTATTATTATTACAATTTTTAGCTTTATCATCACCTTTGTATAATTAAAGACAAATAAAGAAATAAGCTTGCATAATTCATGAGTTTTATAAATTACAACAATGAACACTAAAAGAATAAACGAGGTTAACTTTTAGTTAATAGAAATACGAGATGTTACAAGGGGAAAGGAAAGGCTAAAGCGAAACCTCCAAAGCCTAAGCTTAAGAAGCCTAAGGTAACGGAGAACGATCCATGCTTTGAGTGTGGAGAGACAGGACATTGGAAAAGGAATTGTCCAACCTATCTCAAAGAGTTGAGAAACAAGAGGGATGCTAGGCAAACCTCAGGTACAACTTTCATAATTCACATTGGTTTAAATGTTATTTCTTCAAACACATGGGTATTGGATACCGGATGTGGAACTCACATATGCAATTTGTTGTAGGGGTTCAAAAGAATAAGAAGTTTAAGAAGGGAGACACAAGTCTCTACATGGGCAACAGAGCAAATTGATGTCGAAGCCCAAAGAGACAATATTTTGAAACTTTCAAATAGTTTGGAAGTTGTTCTTAAGAATATTTTGTATGCTCCTAGTTTGACTAGGAACATAATTATGATTTCCCTTTTAAAACAATGTGGTTATGAATTAATGTTTGTTTACAATGGTATTTATGTTTGTATGGATGGTGTATTTTATTTGAAGGCTATGCCTTTTAATGGAATGTATGAATTGGTTCATAATGATTCATCTTATAATAACTTATTATACCAAACAAGCACCAAGAAACTTAAAATGGGTTTAAGTGATTTTTATCTTTGGCATTGTCATCTTGGTCACATAAACAAGAATTGGAATCAAACACCTCAAAAGAATGGTCTTTTGAAAAACAAATGAAAATGTTTCATTCGATAAGTGTGAATCTTGTTAACAAGGCAAGATGACCAAGTTGCCTTTTAGTAGTACTAACGAGAGGGCAAAATACTTATTGGAAATCATACATTCGGATGTATGTGGCCCCTTTTAAGACAATGACAAGAAATGGTGAAAGATACTTCATTACCTTTACCGACGATTATAGTCGCTATGGTTATGTGTACATGATGTCACACAAACATGAAGCTTTTGAAATGTTCAAAATCTTCAAGAATGAAGTAGAAAATCAACTCAATAAAACTATCAAAGTTCTTCGTTCAGATAGAGGAGGTGAATACCTCAGTGATGCTTTTCAATACCATCTAAGAAGTTGTGGGATCGTCTCACAACTTACTCCACCTGGAACACCATAATATAATGGTGTGTCTAAGAGGAGAAATCGAACCCTATTGGCTATGGTTCGATCTATGATGGCTATATGCTCACTACCTCTATCATTTTGGGGTTTTGCAATGCTCTCCGAGGCTCGTATTTTGAATATGGCCCTGACCAAGATAGTCGATTCACTAAGTGTATATTTGTTGGATATCCCAAAGACTGTATAGGATACTACTTCTTTGATCCAACAAAGCAAGAGTATTTATTTCTCGAAAGGCTGAGTTCTTGGAAGCTAAGTTCCTTATGGAAGGAATAACGTATAGAATAGTGGGATTTGATGAGGATCAAGATCCACAAGCCGATACACGTTTGGTTGACACTAGCAATCAACAAGAGGTTGTTGATGATGATCAAGAGGTGATCAATACACATAAAATGTTCGCAGATCTGATAGAGTTAGCATTCCACCTGAAAGATATGGATTTTTCATGAATGAATGCTATGTGGTTGACTCCGATGAGCCAACTACATACCATGAAGCAATGTCCAATTTGGATTGTGACAAATGGCTGGAAGCCATGAACGTAGAGATGCAATCCATTTATGACAACCAAGTTTAGGAATTGGTTGACCTTCCACTTAACTCCAAACTGGTTGGATGCAAGTGGGTTTTCAAGAAGAAAGCCGATATGCATGGAAACTTGGATACTTACAAAGCAGACTTGTAGCAAAAGGTTTCACTCAAACTCAAAGGGTTGATTATGACGAAACCTTCTCGCCTGTGGCAATGCTAAAGTCAATTAGGATATTATTTGCCATAGCTGCATATTATGACTATGAGATTTGGCAAATGGATGTCAAAACCGCTTTTCTTAATGGACATCTCGAAGAGACTGTCCATATGGTTTAGATTGATGGTTTTGCCGGTCCACAACATCCTAATAAAGTATGCAAGTTAAAGAGGTCAATCTATGGATTGAAACTAGCATCGGGAAGTTGGAATCAACGTTTTAATGAATAGATCAAGAAATTTGGTTTCATCAACAACGCTGTCGAGGCCTGTGTATATAAGAAAGCTAGTGGGAGCATAATAACATTCTTAGTATTGTATGTTGATGACATACTACTTTTTGGAAATGATATTCCAACCATGGAAGGTGTTAAAACCTAGCTTGGAAGTTATTTTTCCATAAAAATCTCGGTGAAGCCTCCTATAATTTGGGAATAAAGATCTATAGGGATAGATCGAGGTGGTTGATAGGTTTAAATCAAAGTGCATATATTAATAAAGTCTTGAAAAGGTTCAAGATGGAAACACTCTGAGAAAGGTATGGTACCTATTCAAAGAGGGACAATATTGAGTACATCTCAATGTCCAAGCTCAAAGGATGAGCAAGATCGAATGAAGGACGTCCCATATGCATCAGCTATAGGATCCATCATGCGATGGTATGCACTAGACTGGACGTGTCATGCGCGTTAAGCATGACAAGCAGATATTAACAGAATCCAGGTAATAGCCATTAGATGGCTGTTAAAAGTATATTGAAATACCTTAGGAGGACTAAGAAAATGTTTCTAATATACAGATTTGATGAAGAGGAACTCGTTGTAAAGGGTTACACGGATGCGAGTTTTCAAACCGTTCGAGATGATTCTCGATCACAATCGGGGTATGTCTTCATTATGAATGGAGTAGCATTGCCCACTACAAAATCCGTATACATAGTCGCATCATTAGCAGCTCAGGAAGCTGCATGGATAAAGAAATTTATTGCCTACCTAGGGTGATCTTTACCATTCAAGACCCCTAGAAATCCTTTTGTGATAACAAGGGTACGATTGCATAAATCAAGGTACCCTGTGCACTTCAAAAGGCTAGGCATATTGAGAGGAAATTCAACTACATAAGGGATGAAGTTGAAAAGGGAAAAATATGTATTCGTAAATTTCACACCGATCAATTCATTACGGATCCACTCATGAAGCTCCTTGAAAGGGAAAAGCATGAAAGTCATACTTGTGCCTTAGGACTTTGATATTCTAGTGACTGGAATTGATATGTTTAGTATTAAAAGTTTGAAACAATGTAATATTTAACTCTTTATATACTTGTGATATTTTGAGTTATATTCATTTTAGCATGATACATCCATGAATATGTTTATTATTCTAAATGTCCGTAGTCGGTCATATTTGTGGGAACAAATATGAACGTACGACTATTATGAACATGGATTGGTGGATATTCATAAGGAATGAATATAGAGCAATTGGTTGCTGCCAAAGTTCATAGATATTTGTGGGATACAAATATTGGACTGGCCCGCATCTTAATTTTACTACATGGAATCTTCTATATTGATCATAAGTAATTTGAAGGCGAATATCATTTGGTATCCTCCGACCTGATATACATATTGGGTTTTGATATTCACCAAATGTTATACCTTGAGCTAGTTCTTCACTGCTCTGAAATAATGGGCAGTACATAAGGCTATGTTCAGATGTGACACGAAGTGATTGTGAAAAACGAATGTAGTCAAGATGGAATTTGTTCCTTTTATTCGTCGAGAGCAAGATGTCTAAGGCCTGATTAAGTTAAATCAACAAGGAATGATCATTTTATGTCCTTGGATTTAACATGACATCTGTAACAAAAGGATAAATGATTGATTCACCTAAATCATTTCAAGTTGGATACTTGAAGGGGATGATGTTATTAAATGGCTTTCAGTCATGCGTATTAAGGGTAGTAAACCATTGTTAGGTGGTATCACTGCTTGCATAATCTTCTATGAATCTTGTGCAAGTGGGAGATTGTTGGATTCTTTATGCCCAAGACACATAGAACATTGATGTAGTTAGCACATTATGATCCAAGTCGAGTCATACCCAATAACAAGCTTAGCAAACACCAAATAATATTTAATTGATGATATGATCATGCAATTAAATAAATACACCAATTTAGAAAATGGGTTTTCTATATAAGTTGCATATGAGATTGAAGAACTTATGGAGATATTTTGTTCATGGATATTATTTGTAATGTTGTTTAATTTAGTTAAATAAAATCAAATAATAAAAGTGTGTATGATTTATATAATTAAAAGGTTAATTATATAATTATTATAACAACTAGTTTATAAAATATTAGAGATTGGTTTTGGGGGAAAAACCCCATTTCTTAACATTTTCGGCCGCCCCCTTTATGAGTGTGTGTCTTAATTGTTTTGATGTACCATTCTCCAAGAACAAGAAACACACTCAACCTCTAACACTCTCTCTCACATATGCAAGAATCTCAAGGCAAAACACTCTCTAATCTTGAAGTGGATCTTGGATGAAAAGGGTTTTCGGCAGCCTTTGGATCTTGGCTGAAAAAGGTTTTCAGCAGCCTTTCAAGGTTCGTTTTGGTGGTGAAATCCTAGCAACAAAGGTGCTTGCTTGATGCTTGTGGGTATGGATGCTTGAAGACACCTTCCCTTGGTGTTTTGTCATTCAAGAACCTCATAATCTTCACCGAAAATTGTTTTTCTGCAGCTCCACAAACAGTAGTTTGTATGTTATGTTTTTGGTTGTTTCCCTTTCTTGATAGCTAGTTCATACACATATAAATGATCCTTATGTTCTTGGGTTTGTTGTTGTTATGATATGAACCTCATTTTTCAGATTACAAATGAACATACTAAGGTTTTATTCCGCTGCGTTTTCATAGTTTAAATGGTTAAACTACTTTGATTTGGTCCAACAAACCCAACAGTTTCTTGGATTAGAGTTCCATATAATCATCGTATCAAAATAACCCGGTGAGCTCACCGTTCTATGAAGTTGATTATTACTCTTTGATTGATCTTATATGATTCTTTTGCATAAACAACACTATAATGGAAACCCTAACGCTTATTGTTTTGTGTATTTATTACTGAATCTAAGGATATCTCAGTTAGAGCATGATTACTTGAATATTGTTAGGGTTGTGTTCTTTTCTTGAAGGCTTAGTTTGGTAACCCTTTAACTTAGGATTTGAGTTCTTGGCCTAAATGCGCGAAGGAAAGGGTATGACACCCGACATTTTCAGGTCGATTTTTTATCAACACGAACATAGTTTTCCGATCATACATTCATGCATTTAATGTTGTTTACTTAAATGCGTCAGTTATTGCACAAACATTTCCGAACCTTTTACATAACTGTAATTCAAAGAATTGTCAAATCGTACAAACGTCTGTCCTCGAATGTTGGTGATTTGTTAAAATAGTTTTCAAACAATCATAATTGGTGTGAAATTATGTGTTATTTGATTATGTGATTAGTTATGTGGTTTGGTTGTGAAAATTGGGAATTTTCTAGCATTTACTTTTTCTTACGCATTTTCAGCTTTTAGAGCGTAATTATAATATAAATGTATGCAAACTATCAAAATAAATAGTATTTCATGTTATTAATATTTGTTTGAAGTTATGTGAGCATTTGGTGGTTTCAGTGAAGAAAAAGTTAATTGTGTAGCGATAAAACAATTTTATAAAATTACGGGGGCTTTTTGTAAAAAAAAAATAAATGATTAAAACCCCAACCCTAATCTCCCTACTCTCATTTGTGGATGCCCCCTTCCCCTTGTCCTCTCTCCAATTTCAAAACACATACACACAAGAACACATACATATCTTGATATCTTCTTGTAATTGGTGATAATTATGGATTGTTCTTGCATCAAAATCGTATTAGCTTGCATCTATGCATCATTACTAGTAAGTTTTATGTTAGATTTCATATTCTTTGATTATAATGATAAACATAAACCCTAGTACTCCAAACACAAATCAAAACTTGAAATCTATTGAAATTGATGATTGATTATGTGTTAGTATTCAACAAAATGATTTTTGTACAGATTGATTTTGTGAAATTATATTGTTTTGATCAAAACCCGAGACTGTGACAACCCTAAAACTAAGGTTTAATAAGATTATGCCTTAAGAAAATTTTCATAATTATTACTTACTCTATGTTTAGCTTAACACCTATTGAATTATATGTGTTTTAGTAATTATTCATGTATGTGATACGTATGCATGCTTGCATGCATGCATGAGAACTTTTGTGTGCATGGGTACATATCCTTAATCTTTTCATACTAGATATTATTGATTAGTTACCTTAATATCTTAGCACCATACAAACCTAACTAAACACCACAATACATCAAATGAATTGAGATTATCTCAAGGGAACTTGGTATCAAAATAAAACTAAGTGAACCTTAAACACTTAAACACTAACTCAAGCAAACCCTAACTCTAATCTTGATTCATTATGATACAAAACAATCTGATTAAACAACCTAAACACTAGTTAACCTTGCATTAATGACTTGGTGAGTAACTTGCTCCATTGATCGACACCTAAGCATCACTAAGACACCAAGCATCATCTCAAGTTGCCACCTATGCCTAAGCACCAACTAAGCTCACCTAAAGACTACCATCTCACTAACCTATACCTAGTAAAAATCATGACAACTCCACCATTAACATGTCTCTCGACTAACAACCACCACAAACCGCCACCATCTCCACATCCCTTCACATAACTCTCGGATCTCTAGATTCCTGCTCTCAAACCCTCGGTCTCCATACCAATCACACAACATCATCCAAAGCCTCAAATGATCATTATTTTCCAAACTAATTTGCAAGGAATCAAGATCTCAAGGCTCAAGATAACCATCCCAATAGATTCACCAAGAAGTTAAAGGCGATTATCAACTTCTTTTCATCCTCTCCTTCTGTCAACATCAAGGTTTCATCCTCTAAACTATAACTAACTAAGAATACTATTAGGACCATGTACGTACGGAGTACTAACTGATAATGCGTGAAACCAGATCAAATACTGCGGAATCCTATTTGATTGGCGATCCAATCAGTGAGAACGCAATTTCGATCAATCTAACGATTAAAGAAACGTTAAGAACGAGTAGAACAAGATCAGATGCAAACTATGAACTTGGAACAGGCTTTCTGGACGTTCTGGACGGCTAGGTTATAAGTTTGTGTCAAAAGTATTCAAGTCTCTCGAATTGTTCAGTTTTTCCACTAATTAAGTGGTATTTATAGGTTAGGGTTTCCTAATCGTACGACTGAAACATTAGCATGGTTCAATCGTGCGACTGAATTATGCGATTGATTCATACGCATGTCACAATCGTGCGACTGATCCAGTCTCCTGGTTCAGTCGTGCGACTGATCCAGTCTCCTGGTTCAGTCATGCGACTGGTCCATTAGCATGAGATATTCATGTGTATGGTCCATTAGCATGGTCCATTCGCATGAAGACTCATACGACTAAGTTTGAACATATTTCTCAATCATTATTGACTAAGAACTATGCACAACAACCTCAAACCTGTATAGTTAGTTCAATATACTTTATCACACAATAAACAATAAAACATTAAACATTATAAGCATCAACCACATATTGTATTTCATTCAACTTATTCATTACATATGTCTAAGACATGATAGACATTTAAATAAGCTCATAAACTAGGTACATATGTATCAAGAAACTCCCCCTTGGACCTAGTTTCCTTTAACGTCTGACATTCTTCATAAGCTCCTTAAACCTCTTGTACTTCTCCTCTCTAGTAACTCCAACATGTATTTCAAATACAAAGCTGAGTTGTATAACATTCAACTCTTGCATGTATACAATATCTTGCGTGTCATAGAATAGTGGCCACTTGTACAATGTGTAGACATCTTCTGCAGACAAGTTTGTAAGCCACATTGGGTCGAATACCCGGATAGTTTCCATTTTTCCTTCTCTATTTAGAACTATGACCACTTAGCCTGTTCTCCAATCATAATGCCACCATTTGAAGTGTGGAGTGAAGTCCTGAGGCATTTCCCGTAAGGGAATCTTGGACATTGTGCGTGGGGGACTCCACTTCAGCATGACTTTAGGCTTTCTAGATATAGGATCCACTTCAGACCTATGAATGTACCTCTTCGGTTGTTAAGGTCTGAAGTTTACCCATCTTGTGTGATATTCCTTCTTTAGGGCAGCCTCAAATCAACTTGACATCTTTCTAGGATCAACATATAGCAGATTTAAGCGTGTCAGTTGGTTGAGCTCAAAACTTGAGAGAGTCTTTAGATCATGTGGATATCTGAAGTACTCTATTCCTTTTTCCTTCTTTACAACATAAACATTTAGATCCTTAAAATACACCCAAGCAATAATCTTGCCAGACACCTTCAGATGTTTCTTGACCTTGTAGAATTTGGTGTAGGCATTTTGCTTTTGAGCTGTGCGTTGGGCTCGTATTTCAGCAAAACAAGCTGCCCATTCAGCCTTCTTTAGATCAACATCTGCATTCGAGGCTTGGGCTTGGCTTTCATACTTATTTGTTTCTTTCTCCATATCATCCAAATTTTCAAATATAGCACTGCCAAGAGTGTCACCCAAGTCGGGGATCACATTGCCCTCTCGGTCAGTGTACTCTGGATAGGGCTTAGACGTGACATCCTTTATCTCTATTTCATCAACGTCGTTTAGCTCGTCATCACTCATAATATCAATCTTTGGAGCGTCTTTGATGAGCTCATCAGGATTCAATCTGAACATCTCTGCAAGTTGCTCATCAATCAGGTCGTGTATGATTTCTCCTTCTTCGAGAGTATAGCTCACTGACCTCCTCATAATCCCTTGCAAATCAAGAATCATTATGAATTGAGACTTGATTTTCTGAAGGGGAGAAATATCATATTCATCTTGCTGGGTCATTTTATATGCTTGATTTAAACATTTAACACATCAATCATTAGTAATTAATCAAGACATTTAAACATAGATAAACTTAGATAATCATAAATTACATCAATGTAAAATTTGAATCAAGTACAAAAGTTTTCTAAATACAAAACATCTAATCTTTACTTTTGTCTTGATCAGTCAATTCTTCAACTAGAGGAGCTGAAGATGATGCCCTTGGTCTTGAGCTCTCTTAGTGCATCTTTCTGCCCTGAGTAGAGGCTGATGCTGTAGCATCACCTTCTTCTTCATCATCAAATCCTCTCTTCTTTCCACTCGATCCTTTATCATCACTCATCTTCTCACCAGAATCATCATCCTCATCATCATCATCATCATCATCATCATCATCATCTATCATCATCATCATCATTATCATCATCACATCATCATCATCATCATCATCATCCTATCATCATCATCATCATCATCATCATCATCACCTTCCCTGATCTTTAAAGGCTCATCTTTTGATCCTTCAGCTTGAGCATAATCTCCTTGTTCTTGTCTCCAAATCCTCAATCTTCTTAATCGAATAAGCATTCTGTTCCTGGAACTGTATAATCAGCTGAGCTTGAGCAACATTTAGCTCCACAAGCTGGTTTAGCGTGTAGCTCTTTGCTCATCGGCAACCTAGCAGCTTTAGCACATCTGGCTTAGGTTGTCTAGTTGTTCCTCTATCCCGATGGAGGTAGAGTGGATCCATGGCTCAGTGGGGACATGAGCAGATGTCCCCTGCTCGTGTTGGTGTGGTTGTGGTGGTGGTGGATGTGGTGAATATGGGTGGTGGAATAGGAGCGGATGGTGAAGGGGTGGCTGTGGTAGTGGTGGTTGGAGGTGTGATAGTGGTGGCAGGGTGTGGTAGTGGTGGTGGTAGATGTGATGGATGTGGGGTAATCAATGTAATCTCCTCTTCTTGCTCTTCATTCCAATGGGGATGAGCCATCCTCTTTTCCTTGATCCCTAAGGAGGATGTCCCCCTGGGATGATGGGATGGTCGGGAGTATGATGGATCGGTAGCAGCAGCAGTAGCATCTCTGGACTCACCTTAGCGTCCACCAAACGCCGCAAGCCTCTTTCAAGTGGCAACAACCTTGTTGTCCACTGTTCTTTCCTCACAGTGGCTCCTTATCGTCTCTGTTCCTCTGACAGGATCAGTGATCACAAGTTTGATGTTTCAGAATATAAAGCAGCGGAATACACACACGAATTAGACAAATTGTAGCAAGCAAACGATATTTGTAAGCACTAAGATCGCATACGGTTATAGGGAGAGAATATGTATTCTGATTTCTAGGAATGTTTATAAAGTATAGAATTTCTAGTCGAATCAATCATTCATTCCTTTCAATTACTCATTTATTCAACGATTACAATAGGTTGTCATCTTATATAGAGTGCAACAATCACTGCTGTTGTCACGGAAAGTGACAACTGGCAGATCCAATACAGAAATAACTAATCTTAACAAACTACTGAAATGTTCACAACTACTGAGAACATATCAGCAAGTTAAGTACAAAATATAAAACTACTGAAACTACAACGACTGAAGAACAAGCTCTTCAGTGTTTTACAAAACTACTGAAACATAAACTACTGAAACTAGAAATAAAAACTACTGATATCACAACTACTGAAGAAGTACTCTTCAGCAGTTGTGACAAACTACTGAGGCTTCAGTACTTGATCTTCAGACTTTGACCTTCAGGGTTTCATCAGCTGATGACTTCAGTAGATATCATCAGCTGATGTCTTCAGTCTTTGTCTTCAGACTTTGTACATCAGTTGTTGATCTTCAGCACTTGTGAACTCTTCAGCTGTTGTACTTCAGTACTTGGTCTTTCAGCTTCAGCACTTGTGTTCTTCAGCTGTTGTACTTCAGCACTTTGGTTCTTCAGCTGTTAAGGTCTGCAGCACTTGTCCAACTACTATGAGGCTTTCAGCAGTTGTTGTGATACATGTGGGACTTAGAGGGTTTCTGATCTTGGCTCATTGGTTCTTTTGGTCCAACAAACTCCCCCTGAACCAATGCAGCCAAAACCTCTAACTTATTTATACTCCCACTTATTGATGGCAAAAATGTTGGTCTTTTTCCTTCTTGATCAGTAGAGAAGATGACCCATGTACGCTCCGGCCTGGGAAGAAATCTCAAATATTTGTTTGGCAGAGTATGAATGGGAACTCTGTTTTGGGGAACTGGACACAGAGTTGTTATCCCATTCATGAGATTTACTTCCCCATAATGAGTCTGTACGACTCTCTTGTGTAGGCCTCAAGGAAGGTGATTTGTTCCTCCATAGTTAGCTCTTCAGCACCTCCTTCAAACAATGATTCAGGCCCATAATACTCAGACAGGTATTTGGCCTGTTTCCCATTCTTTAGCTCCACAGTTGTTATTATTCTGTAAGCAAACTCATCCGGGTGATTACCCTCTAGGAACAACTGGAGCTCATTTTTCCTGACTTCCTCAAGCCTCTTGTAAACTAACCCCTTTTCACTATTTTGTTTCCAGCATCTTCTGAGGGGTTAGATTAGCTTTGTAGGCCTTCTTGAAGTCTTCTAGGATTTCCCAGGGTGAAAATACAAAGACCAGAGAGATCACTTCATCTACGATCTTTTTCACCTGGCCAATGTATCTCTGAGGTATATTGTTCTTATGAATTCTGTGAGAGACCCTGGGATCAGGCCAAATCCTCACTCTTCCTTTTGATATTGAAAGGTATGCCTGAGAGTGTAAAGTCTGAGGGCTTGCTCCTTCATATTGATGATAGAAGATGTGGCTGCATAAGCTTTGTCAACTCTCTTCAGCAATTCCTCATCATGCTGTTTATGAAGCTCTTTTTCTAGCTTCACTTAACCATTTGTCTCTGGACTCAGGAGTTATTGCTGAGGAGTGACTTGTGGCCTTAGGCAACTGAATCACAGCTGAGAGCGGCAGCCTGTCTTCATCATCTTCGTCATCATCTTCTAGCCTCAATATCCTTCTCTTCTTCTTCAAGGGTATATCATCGGCTATGGGTTTTGAGGGTAAGGGAGTTGGTTTGGTGGGTTGTGTTTGGGTGGTTTTGGTGTGGGAATGTTGACAGGCTGTTCTAGCATCCTTGAGGTGAGTGGCTTTTGATTGCTTGGCTAGCTCAGTCCTGCTCCCAGCACCCGCTTCATTCAAAGCTTCAATAACAAGCCCCTTAGTATATACTTCAGATGAACAGATCTTGGTGGTGATTGCCAAGATACTGTCCTGGACCAAGCTTGATTTCGATCATTGACCTTCCAAGATATTTTGCAATAAATCTGATCATGATTTCAAGCCTTTCTCTTTCTAACACTTCATAACTTGCCCATCTATTCTGGATTTCTTCAATCTCTAGTCGTCGAATCTCAGAGTCAAGTTTATTGGTGTCATGGCCTTGCCTAAACAGCTGATCAATGATGTTGTCCATTGATCTACTGTGTTCGGCATCAGCCTTTTATCAGTAGCTCCAAGGCTTTATCTTCAGCAATGCTCATCAGCACCTTTCTTTCTCTTATAGGTGAGCATTGGTTGCTGTTCTTTTCCTCCTCTTCCTTTTCCTAGATCTTTTCCTCTTCCTTTCTTTCACTGCAGTACTCTCCCCCTTTTTGGTTGCATTGGAGGAAGGGGTTGGTACCGCAGAAAGAGTCTTTTGGACAGCAGCATCAACCAAGGGCTGTAATGTGAGGAAAGCCTCTCATCAAGGGCTTTGATCACTATATCAGTGATTATGGGGTGATGAGAGGAAGGGAATTTTGGAGTACAGCACCTATTTGCTCAGGAGGGTTCTGTTCCTGAGAAGTAGGGCCTGAGGCAGAGGCAGGTGGTTGATGTTGGGGTGGCTCTGTGTGGGGAAACCTTCAAGGGAAGGTGCCATCTGTGGGTGTATGAGGGTGGCAGATGGACTTGCATCCTGAGACATCTTGGCCAGCAGCTCGTTGAGTCTGCTAACCTCATCTCTAGAATGGTGTGTTTGAGCAACTACATCATAGAAGAAGCTCAGGTCATCATCAGTTAATAGGAATCACCTGACCTGCTGCTTAGAGCAGGATTTACATGCACTGGGTGTAGACCAGTGGGTGCATGTGCCCCTTGTGCTTGGTACTGGGGACTTCCAGCCTCAGGACAATGTCCATCATCAGCTGTTGCCTCTAGGGAGGTCTTAGCAATGTTACCAGCCTCACTCTGGTCATGTGCTGAGACAGAGGAGGTGGCAGCCTCACTAGATATTCTAAGCTCCTTGTCTACACCAGGAGATAGAATTGGGAAACCCCTGTGCTGTGGGTTCTCAGGTGCACTGTGTTCCTCCCCCTCAATTGTAGAGGTATTCCAGTAGTAAGTGGTTTCTGGGGAGGGGGTGAGGAGTGCAATGAGTCAGCACTTGTGCAACTATTAAAGTGGGCTGTGAGGGGCGGTTGTTTGGGGTAAGGGGTTAGAAGCAGTGTGCACCTGGGGTGGTGTGGTGCTCTTCAATGGCAATCTCCTCAAGTGAGGAAGATCCCAGATAAGTAGGTGCCCCTTGGGTTGCTGCAGGCTCCTGTTGAGAGGAAGCCTGAGCGGCTGTGGCTGGAAGAGTCATTGATCCAAGGGGGTTTGGACTAGTGGATATATCCTGCGTTTGTGGTGCAGGAGCATCCTCAGGGGACTCAATTCCTGAGTAGCCATTTTGGGTTTCTTTTTGGTGGGTTTGGTGGGGACATTGGATTTGGAGGTGGTGGCTGTGGGTTCCGGCTGCGTGGGTTTGCGCAGCTTGGCAGCCAGTTTGAGTGTCCGGTCAGAGTTGTGCGGGAGTATACTTCTGGCAGAACAGCCGTAGCAGGGACTCCCAAGCCAACAAGTCCCTCAGCATTAAGCTGGTCTATAATAATGGCCATTATGAACCGTGGATAAGAGTACCAACGGTTGGCAGTTAGTTTTTGAGCCATATCTTTGAGCTCTGAAAATATTAATTCTGAAAAGTTCAGTGGTTGTTGCTCAAGGATAGAATACATTACCTGCTGCCATTGGTGGACATTTGATCCCAAGACGATGTCTTAGGGGCCAAACATACATTGACCATGTGAAAAATCAGGCGCTCAGCGTCATTAAAGTGTTTCTTCATGATGGTGGGGCACTGAGATCACCTTGATATCCATGCTGAGCAAATGATAGATCTATGGTGCCCTTCGGATATCAGCAGGAGAGGTAGCATCACTCAGTTGAAGAATTTTACGGATTGTGCAGGAGTAATCACTACTTCTTTGTTGTTGACGACTGACGGAGGGATCGTGTGGTGCTCTCCTCAGTTGTAACAGTAACGTTCATCCAAAATTGGTTCAAGGATTCGGCATGTAAGACGGGGTTCAGAAGGAATGCCTTGTGTTGGGACTGAACCATAAGATCGATAGCAGTATCGAACTTAGTCCAGATCGGCGATTTTGTGAGGTAGGCAACACAGTTGTGTCGCGGTTTAATTTGCATAGACGCCATGGAGAGGAAGTTTTGGAGAGGAACGTTAGGTTGAAGAAGATGAAGCATTGAAGAGCACAGGTTAGGGGTATTTATAGGGTACGGGTGAGGAAACGACTGAAGGATGTGGTGTTAGTCATCAGTAGTTTTAAACGACCGTTGACATGGTATTATCCTTTCAGACGTTGAAACAGCTGAAGTCATGGTGTTAGGCATCAGTAGTTTAGAAAACTACTGAAGACGTGGTTTTGACTTCAGATGATTGAAACAACTGAGGACAAAGTGTTTGTCATCAGTAGTTATGAAACTACTGAAGACAGTGGTTTTGTCATCAGCTGTTGTAAACAACTGAAGACTGGGTATTAGTCATCAGTAGTTATAAAACTACTGAAGACGTGGTTTGCTTCAGTTGTTTTAAATGAAACAGCAGTTGTACAAACGACTGGAAGAGAAAGTTCTCTTCAGCTGTTTTCGTCAATTCTTAGCCTTTCAGCTGTTTCAAACTGTCCTCAACACATTCATCAGTCTTTATGCTGATTTCAGTTGTTTCATAGGACATCAGTACTTATCTGTTTTTACTGATTGCAGTAGTATGACTGCATCAGTAGTTGTGACTACATCAGTAGTTAGAACAGATGAAGTACTTCAGTACTTGAGACATTTAGCCTTCAGTAGTTATAAAAACTGCTGAGGTTAAAAGAGCTCATCAGTACTTATATGTGACAGGTACTCATGATCATCAGATGAATTACTGAGATCATCAGTAGTTGTCACCTATTCTAGCTGCAGCATACCAAGCCTTAACACCAGGTTTGGAAAGTTGAACTATCCAAAGGCTTAGTAAAAATGTCTGCAAGCTCATCAGCACTAGGCACAAACTTAGGATCAATCAGACCTTTTTCAAAAATCCAATACCTTATAAATGATGTCTGATTTCTATATGTTTGGTCCTAGAGTGGTGGACTGGATTTTTGACAATGCAAAGAGCTGAAGCACTATCCATTAGCAATGGAGTCTTAGTCTCTGTAATGCCATAATCCAAAAGTTGTTTTGAAGCCAGAGTACCTGAGATGTACAGCTTGCAGCAGCAATGTACTCTGCTTCCGCAGTGGATGTAGCAACTGAGGTCTGTTCTTGCTCTGCCAAGAAATCAAGCAGTTGCCTAGGAATTGACATCCACCAGAAGTTGATTTCCTGGTCAACTTACACCCTGCATAGTCACTGTCAGAAAAAGCAACTAACTTACCAGAATGTCCGGTAGAATACATAAACCTAGAGATGGAGTGCCTTGCAAATATCTAAAGATCCTCTTGACTGCAATCAGATGAGACTCTTTAGGTGCAGCCTGAAATCTAGCACAAACACATGTAGCAAACATAATATCTGGTCTAGAAGCTGTTAAATACATCAAGGACCCAATCATACATCTGTAAAGTGTTTCATCAACCACTTTACCTTTCTGATCTGAGTCCAGTTGTGTGGTGCTGCTCATGGGAGTAGAACAGGGCTTACAGTTTTGTAAATCAAACTTTTGCAAAAGATCTTTTGTATATTTGGATTGATGAATAAAAATTCCATCAGCCTTTTGTTTGATTTGCAACCCCAGAAAGAACTGTAATTCTCCCATGGCACTCATTTCAAACTTCTGTTGCATCAACTTTGTAAAGGCATCACACAACTTTGGATCAGAGGATGCAAAAATGATATCATCTACATAAATTTGAACAAGTAGATTATGCTGCCCAGCTTCTTAATAAAAAAGTCTTGTCTATGGAGCCTCTAGTGAAATTGTTTTCCAGAAGAAAGTTTGATAATGTCTCATACCAGGCTCTGGAGCTTGTTTTAACCCATAAAGAGCTTATCAAGCTTATACACCCAATTAGGATGTTTATTATCCTCAAAGCCTGGAGGTTGACATACATAAACCTCTTCTTAATTTTTCCATACAAAAATGCACTTTGACATCCATTTGAAAGACTTTAAGTTTTTGATAAGCAGCATAAGCTAAAACAATCGAATTGCTTCCAGTCTGGCTACAGGGGCAAAGGTTTCATCATAATCAATACCTTCTTCTTGTGCAAAACCCCTGAACAACCAGTCTGGCCTTGTTCTTAACAATAAGCCCATTTTCATCAGTTTTGTTCCTAAACACCCATTTAGTGCCTATTGCACACTTACCTGGAGGGTAGAGGAACCAGTTCCCACACTTGCTGTTTCTTGAACTGAAGAAGCTCAAGCTGCATGGCATCAACCCATCCATTGTCCTTTAAAGCAATGTGATAATTCTTTGGCTCTTGCTGACTGATGAAGAGAGCATAGAAGCAGAATTTGACAATGACTTCTTGTTGATACTCCAGCAGTGATATCACAATGATTTGAGACATAGGGTGATTCTTCAGATCTTGATACACAATGAGATCTGTGCAAGTGTTTGTAGCCGGTTCAGCAGCAACAGATGGTGATGGTGAATCATTTCCTTGAAACCAATCAGTGGATGGTAATTCAAAGGAAGTTGAATTCGAAGAAATCTCATCAGCATTTGTTGTGGATGGTGCTACTGGCGCTACAGGAACATCAAGTCTAGTTGAGTCAGGCAGCTGATCACTAAATGAAGAGGTGAGTACTGCAATCATCATCATCATCAGCAGTACCACCCGGTGGTGAACTGTTGACAGGAGCAACAGCAGGAGTTTGATAAGGAACATATTGCAGTATGTCCAAATCAAATAACTCCACAGGACTTTGTGGAATCTTGTCCTTTGGAGATTCATTAAACTTAACATGTAGAGTTTCTTCAACCATCTTTGTTCTGCAGTTGAAGACTCTGTATGCCTTGCAAGTAGATGAATAACCAACAAAGTATCCTGCATCCACCTTAGGATCAAATTTGTGGAGTTGATCCTTTGTGTTGAGAATAAAACAGGGACACCCAAATGCTTTGAAAAATGAAATCAGAGGAGCCAAATGATGGAGAACTTCATATGGAGTCTTCATCAACCTCTGATTTACTAAAACTCTATTTTGCACATAACAAGCTGTGTTGACAGCTTCGGCCCACAAAGGTCAATGGCAAACCTGAGCAGCCAGCATGGACCTTGCAGCTTCAATGAGGGTCCTGTTCTTTCTCTCCACTACTCCATTTTGTTCTGGAGTCCTTGGAATGCTGAACTGCCTTTTGATTCCCTTTGAAAGATAGAAGTCATCAAGTGTATGATTTCTGAACTCAGTTCCATTATCACTCCTAATACACTTGACTGGAAGGGAATACTGCTTCTCAATGTACAGCACAAAGTGGATAATCTTCTGAGCAGCCTCAACCTTTGAATGTAGGAAGAAAGTCCATACAAATCTGGAGTAATCATCCACATTACCAGACAGTATTTCTTCTTTGCCATGCTCATTACTCTCACAGGACCAATAGATCCATATGCAGTAATTGCAAGCAGGCAGTGGACTTGGACACTTCAATAGGAGGAAATGAGACCTTGTGCTGTTTTCCTTTTAAAAACAAGCAGTGCAAGTTTCATCACAGTGGAACTCTTCATTGGTAAGCCTCTGACTAACTCTTGTGGCTAAGCTGATTCATGTTTTTGAGATTAACATGACCAAGCCTCCTGTGCCACAGTTTAGATTCTTGAGAAGAGGCTTTGGAAAATAGGCAAGGATTGCCTTTGAGATCTATCTTTTAGAGAGATCTAAGGCATACACTCTTCCTGTCCTGTGGCTTCAGGAGAGTGTGTATCATCCAACACCTTGCCAATCAAGTGCAAAACTTTGGATGACAGAATCCTACAGTTTTGACTTGTGAAAAGGCAACATGGCCTTTATCACACATTTGACTGACACTCAAGAGGTTGTACTTGAGATTTTCCACATGATTAACATCATCAAATTGATTTCTCCATGGAGACAAAGCCCTTACCGATGATGTAACCCCTAGCATCATTGCCAAAAGAACACAAATCCTTCTTTCCTTGAGAGTAGTCATGAAGAAGAGAGATGTTCCAGTCATGTGCATAGATCCCCCACTGTCTACATACCAGATGCTACTTTGGCATGTTGAAGAACCCTGCAATAATAAACAATCAGTTAGTTTTAGAGACCCAAACCTTTTTGGTTTTGGGCCTGGTCTCATCATAGATGGTAAACTAACATGTTTATTTGTAACAACAGCCTGAGAAAAAGAAGATGGTGTAGAAGAGGAGTCCTTTGGCTTAGACCTCCTTTTCTGTGTGGTTTCAACATAGGAGAATCTAGTTGGTTAACTCTACCCAACAGATGTTGTACCATCATCACCAGCTGTGTCTGATTTCGTGATAAAGCTTTCAGCTCATCAGACACATTGCTAGTGGAGTTAGATAAGGTCCTATGTTGCACCTTCTTCTTTTGAGCACCCTCAGCTGTCACCTGTTTAACTCTTTCCCTTTTGGATTGCTTTAAGGACTTAAGGGTTACAGGATTTGATGTTGCTGATACAAATGTGGTCTCAAACTCAGTTTTCATTTTTACCATTTTCTCATTAATTTCTTCTTTTGTTTGAGTTTGGAACCTCTTTTGTACCAACAATCATCTGTAAGATGATTGAACAAACCACATACTTCACATGGTTCTTCTTCATCTTAGGTTGATCATCAACTAAAGATGGTGAAGCAACAGAAGACTTGTTCTTCAATGCTTTGGAAGCATTGGTTTTTTTTTGACAGCATCTTTAGTAGTCTTCAAACTCTTCTACTGCCAGTTTTCTTCTCTTCAGTGCTGACAGCAGTTGAAGTTTGAACTTCAGGAGTTGAATCCTGCTCTCCAGTCCTTTCAGGACCTTCAGGATTGACTCCTGAGTTGATCAACTTATTGATCATGTGAATGTCAGCATTTGGACCGTCAACATCAGCTGATAGGTTCAAGGAGGACTTGATGCTGACTGCTACTTCTGATTGTGCTGTATCAGAAGGTAGATCACATGATTTGATGGATTGGTTATCACTCTCACCATCAGATTCTACCTCTGCTCTGGGGTTGGGGTAAAATCTGTAGGTGGAGCAGTGTGATTATAGCCAATGCCAAACTTCACATTTGAAGCAGATTGCTTACTAAGAAGCATTTCAAAACCTTTGCATGATTGTACCCATCTATCACACTCGACCTGGGTAACTGCAAGGGTTTCTTTGAGATCTTTGTACTTCTCTAGAAGTACATCTTCTCTAGCCTTATCATCAATTATTTTCAATTCAGTTTATAAACCTCATCATTTTTATCTTTGAGCACAAACTCAAACTCAGCTTTGTTTTTTGGAAATTATTTGTTCTAGCTCAATGTTCTTATTAATTAAAGCTACATTTGCTTCTCTAATGGAAGCAAATGCTGCTATGCATTGTTCAGAACATATTTGGCTTTTGCCTCAGAGGATACCTGTGATACCTGAGGTGTAGAGGCATTGGAAGATGAAGTATCAGCAGACTCCAAAGCCATAAGAGCTAGATTCCCAAATGGACTATCACCACCATGTTGACCAGCACCTGAGAACAGTTGATCATGACCAGACAAGTCATCTGGTAAACTGCTCCAGTCAAAACTCCTGGGGTGAAGAAGCTGTGTTGTTGAGATGAAGGTTGTTGAGAGATAGGGAAGGCTGAGGTTCTGGTAATGCATGAGGTTGTGGTGTCATAGGAACTGAACTTGATTTGACTGTGGCATGTAATAACAAGGGTACTGATATGGCATTTGACCCTGAGGAACAAAATATGCGGAGATGTTGTTGAGGATGATGACTAGATGTGACAGGATGTTGTCCTCTGTTTTGTTGACTATTGCCAGGAAAAGTCACAAAGGGTGCAGTAGAGTTTGATCCAGTTGATCTACACTCTTGCAAAGTGTCCAAGCCGTTGGCATTTGTGACACCTCAACTTGCTCTTGTCAAAACCAACTTTGGTTTTGCCAGAGAGTCCTGGGAATTTTCTTCCAGTTCTTTTGTAGAACTTCTGAGATCTGATATTTATCAAGGCCATTTGGCTCAAAAATCCATCTCTTCTAAGTCATCATCAGCAATCCCCTTGAGATCATCCATAATGAAACATAGATTGTCATTATTACACCCAGTGAACTGACCATCAACACTTACAAATGCAGAATTAGAAGTGGTCGGAGAGAAATTAATATGCTCATCATACTGACATTCAGATGAAGCATATTCTGACTCATGACCCACCAAGGCAGTGTTGCCTTGTATAAAGTCTTCAGTGAGCTTTCCAGATGAAGACAGCTTTCTCTTCTGTTCTATCTCTCTCTCAAAAGTGAGCAATTTCCCATGGAGTTGGGTGAGAGATAGTTTGTCCAAACTTGCACTGGAGCGTAGGACAATAGTATATGTGTCCCATCTCTCAGCCAGTGATCTGAGAAATCTGTTATTCATCTGAATATTGGTGTATTCAAGTTTGACCATTTTTAGTTCAGAGATCAAACAAGAAAACCGCTCATATTGTTGAGTCAGTGTCTCACCCTTTCTATGAGAGAATGTCTCATATTGTTGGGCAAGAATTTCCCTATTATTTGCCAAGACCTCATCTGTTCCTCCAAATTGTTCTTTCAAAGCAATCCAGAGGTCATGGGCAGTTTCATGATGCATTAGCCAGAATAATTTCATTGGCAAAGCCATGGCCAGTTCCATGGGCTTTTGCATCAATCTCAAGCAACTTCTTATCCTCATCTGAGTATTGCTCCCTCCTCTTCGGAACCATTTGATTGGTTTCCGGTTATTCACCATAGGCTTGTGTGGACCATGTACCACTGATGTCCAACACCCTGCGCTGTTAACAGACAGGTGATGGAGCATACGTCTTTGCCATATGTTATACTCATTCCTAACCAGCATAGGAGGCTTGGTGAGGAACCAGTATTGTGAGGATCATTGGAGGGAGTGGTCATTTTCAGTTCAAAAACAGTTTAGTTCAAGTTTGAAAAAGTTTTAGACAAACCACAACAAACTCAATGAGAACCAAGAAAAGATCTCAGGATGAATGAGCAGAATACAGAAAATTCAATCTCTATAACCGTTTCTTGCAAAAATAAAAGCTAATTCAATCAAACTTGGATCTTAATAGCAGTGTCAATGATCATTATTAGATCGATCAATGATTAACCTTGCTCTGATACCATTTGACAGGATCAGTGATCACAAGTTTGATGTATCAGAATATAAAGCAGCGGAATACACACACGAATTAGACAAATTGTAGCAAGCAAACGATATTTGTAAGCACTAAGATCGCATACGGTTATAGGGAGAGAATATGTATTTCTGATTTCTAGGAATGTTTATAAACGTAGAATATTTCTAGTCGAATCAATCATTCATTCCTTTCAATTACTCATTTCATTCCACGATTACAATAGGTTGTCACTCCTTATATAGAGTGCAACATCACTGCTGTTGTCACGGAAAGTGACAACTGGCAGATCCAATACAGAAATAACTAATTCTTAACAAACTACTGAAATGTTCACAACTACTGAGAACATATCAGCAAGTTAAGTACAAAAATAAAACTACTGAAACTACAACGACTGAAGAACAAGCTCTTCATTGTTTTACAAAACTACTGAAACATAAAACTACTGAAAGAAATATAAAACTACTGATATCACAACTACTGAAGAAGTACTCTTCAGCAGTTGTGACAAACTACTGAGGCTTCAGTACTTGATCTTCAGACTTTGACCTTCAGGAGTTTCATCAGCTGATGACTTCAGTAGATATCATCAGCTGATGTCTTCAGTCTTTGTCTTCAGACTTTGTACATCAGTTGTTGATCTTCCACTTGTGAACTCTTCAGCTGTTGTACTTCAGTACTTTGGTCTTTCAGCTTCAGCACTTGTGTTCTTCAGCTGTTGTACTTCAGCACTTTGGTTCTTCAGCTGTTAAGGTCTTCAGCACTTGTCAAACTACTAATGAGGCTTTCAGCAGTTGTTGTGATACCGTGTGGGACTTAGAGGTTTTCTGATCTTGGCTCATTGGTTCTTTTGGTCCAACATCCTCCTCATCTATCTGAAAGTTGGGGTGGATTGGAGCCTGTTCGAATCCACTCGGAGCCTCACCGCCTTGACCATCACCCTGGTCATCATCGTCATCTGAATCATCCATGGGTAGCTCAATGTACTTGACGTCTGAGTCACTCTCTTCGTGATGCCACTTCTTGTGAGAAGGTGCCACATAATCAGCACTGGCCAAGTGCCCGAATAATCTCTTGACAGGGGGTTTCACCTCCTTCCCCCTGTACACCTTCATCCTTCCTAGAGTGGTGTCATCCATCACCTCTAACATCATTGCATCGTCCTTCTCCTTGGGCAGTAGGGGGAGCTTCTCATCTATGATCATCTACAAGAACCTTGGGTACATACAGAAGCTCTCTTTACCCTTGGCCTCAAAGTTCTCGATCAAGTAAGAGAAAATCATGTTTGAGGAGCTGAAGGGGTGATTCAGCACTAGTGCCACGTAAGCATTCTGGATTTGGTCAGATAGATCATCAAATCCATCCCTCCGTGAAGCAATGCACTTCAGAATGACATGTGTTAGGTACTTGAACTGGGGCCACAGGTTGCTTTTGTTAAGGACACCTGCATTGATGTCCCCCGTGTACTTCATCCGTAGAAAACATCCCTTACGGTCAGAGGATGTAATTTGGTTGGGTGCGCAAGATCATCATCCAGGTCCAGTACCCGTCGAAGGTCTGCTGCAGTAACCTCAATCTCTTGCCCAAAAATGGTGCTCCGAATGCAGTAGGGCTCAGTAGATCTGTCAACTAACGCACCTTCCCAGAAAGCTTGTTGTATAGACCGGTAGGGTGTGCATGGAGCAGATATGGCTCTGTAGATCCTTGATCTCCTCAGAAATGCAATAATACCAACAACTCAACAACATTCCAAGTGGTGGCATCTAAGTGAGCACAAATGTTGTGCTTGGCGTTGATGATCCACCTATCTGCTATGTTTCTGTAACACAAGACACATAAACATGAGATTTGTCCATAACAGAATCTGTTGAAAGTTAAACTGTTTTGAGATCAGTCTGGTTCAATCGTGTGATTGAACCATATGACTAAGTTCAGTCATGTTATTGAGCATGTGGCTAAGTTTAATCGGGCGATTGAGCATGCGGCTGAGTTTAATCGGGCGATTGAGCTCATACGCCTTGTTCATTCGGTGGATTGAGTCATTCGCCCAGTTCAATCGTGCGATTGAAGTTCATTCGGAGTGTCTATTCACATAACTCTTTGTTCGACACTTTAACCTTGAATCTAGGTCAAAACTTGATGTTAAACGTCGTGATTAGACTCGTTAGATTCGCAGGGACCCTAACTATCACTGTATGTCCTTCATTTTAATGATTATGCAGATTTAAGTGGTCTATTTGAAGGTTTTTACAAATTTCTCGATTTTAATCAAATTGGGTCTGTTAGGGTTTGATTACACATCGCATTTTGTATGATTTCATTCACTAAGTACCTGTAGAAGATGAGAGTACACGTTAGTAACACAATCTCAGTGCGAAATCAACGAAATCAAATTTTGGCCGAGTATGTTTGCTTTCGTTCGATTTGGGAGCGATTGAAGGGTGATTAGAATGTGCGACCGACTTCACCCTATTTGTACTAATTTTATATTCAGTCGGGCGACTGGAACTATTCGCACGCTTCATTCGCGCGATTGGGGCTCAGTTGTGCGAAAAGCTCAATCGGTCACATTCTTTCGTGCGATTGGGGCTCAGTCATGCGACTGACTCAGTCGTTCTCCTCCATTCGTGCGATTGGTTCATTCTGGTGATTCTATCGGATGAATTGATCCATGCATATGGTCCAATCGTACGTCTGGTCCATATGTATGGTTCAATCGTGCGATTGGTTCATACTCATGATCCAATCGTGCGACTGGTTCATACTCATGATCCAATCGTGAGACTGGTCCATACTTATGGTCCAATTGTGCGTATTGCTGACACTTATGAGTTTGACCTCATGCACTTTCAAACACTTAACTTGTTAATTATTGATAAGACATTATAACCGTTGATCATCTCAGACATGACCCTTTTTAATTTGAAAAATTGTTGATCACCTCAGACGTGATACTTTTAACAAAACTATTGATCACCTCAGATGTGATCCTTTTACTTAAAAACCCGATTGGTCACCTTAGACATGACCCCTTTTAGCGAGTGATTCACAGATTGAATTCATATGCATAGTCCGACTTTTACCTACCAAATGACTAAAAATAATTAAATAAAAACAACTAGAAATTTTAAAAACAAAACCAACACATATTTTTGTATTTTTTAATGGAGATGGATTTAAAACCTATTAGAGTACTTCTAACCGATTTTACTTCCTGGACAGCATAGCTTCAATTCTATTTTATCATTTCTGGTATGATTCATTATGGAATCATACAGGTATATCAGAATCATTTGGGATATTTTAATATACTATTTTGATGCTAGATTCTTGTTTTGACCGAGAGCCAATAGCAATTTTAGGAAATCATACTAGAGCCACAAGATGCACACAACGATTTTGACTTTCAAGAACTGCAGCTCATGATGATTGTCAGTATACTTTTTCTCTTAAATCCATACACAGATTTTTGACACACATTAGTGATGAGTTAAGATTTAGTTATCTCAACAAGCATTTGTGGATCCCACGCTTGCTTATATGGTAATCAACGTTCCTCAGGAGATTTTGAGTGGTCTACGGGTATATTTCAAGAAGAAACTATTCTAAGAGCTTTCAAAGTGATACCAAGCCTCAGGTCAGTGCCATCGCACAACAGAGAGGCACAAACAACAATGAATTCTAGAATATTTAGGTTATGTTTATCCTCAGGTCAGTGCCACCGCACAACAGAGATGCACATAACCTATCTTCTTGTTAGAGCATTTATTTTCTTTTTGAAAATAACACACCAACAACATAAGTTATTAGCTTGATTGTGTTTTGCATTTTTCATGTGCTTTGCTCATATTTTATGGTCGTCCGCACACATTTGTGGCGTTTATTTTGCTCTTCACCCGTTATTGGAACTGCGTTGATTGTGTTAACCAGGGATAAGATGGGAACCCACAGTGAGTTGAACAACTTAGTTTGAATTTTGAACCACCAATGAGGTCTACTTATTTATTGTGTTGAATCTACAAACACATCATATAATGAACTAGCAACCTCTAGGTCTACTTTCTCTATGTTACCTTGGTAGCATACTAGTTTTACTATCATTTTTCCTTTTATTTTGCTTAGACTTTTCAGACTTAAACTTTAAATTTTACATCTTAATCAGTTAAACTCTTTTGAAGTCCCAAATAATCAGTTCCCTGTGTACTATTATTTTTCATATACGTTGAATTAGTATCACAAATTTGATTACTTTCCTTTTAGCTAAGCTGTCATTCTCCCTCATTTTTTAAGTAATTAAATAAAGCAGCTAATTTAACACTAATCTAACCTATCCTCCCCTAAAATTCTAAAACCAAAAATATGTTTGTGTTTTTGGATTTTAATAAACAGGAAAATAACATAAAATAAAATAAAATAAAATAAAAAATCGGACTAGGCATTTTCTTCCTCTAAAATCACATCACTTTTCTTTTTCACGCCATTAACCTCTAATAAATATAAAAACCTCAGTTTATTAAATGCTTTTGTGTAGAGGTCAGCGCGTTGTAAAATCTGTATTTATTTTAACCACACTGATTAATTGCTTTTTAAAACAGTCACATATTAAGTGATACTTAATACCGATGTGTTTAGTTTTAGGA
Organism: Flaveria trinervia; assembly: GCA_025506515.1. Classification (NCBI taxonomy): domain Eukaryota; kingdom Viridiplantae; phylum Streptophyta; class Magnoliopsida; order Asterales; family Asteraceae; genus Flaveria; species Flaveria trinervia. Next base: position 2,058,184 of record CM046449.1, read on the forward strand.
TGTTGGACTGGATTTTTTGTTACAGCTATAGAAGCAAAATTATCAACATAGATAGGAGTGTTAGAGAATTGCAAACCGTAGTCGTGCATTTGCTGTTGAATCTAGATGATTTGTGAATAGCAACTAGCAGCAACAATGTATTCTGCTTCACATGTGACAGAGCAACGGAGGTTTTGCTTCTTACATTGCCAGGTGACTAATCGTCTACTAAAGAACTGACATCCTGCTGATGTTGACTTGTAATTCATTTTGCATCCGCCATAATCCGAGTCATTATACGCTGTAAGCTCAAAATCATCGTCATGAGGATACCACAACCCAAGTGTTGGAGTACCCTTCAGATAATAGAAAATCCATTTAACACCTATGAGATGGTTGACTTTCGGTTTCGCCTGATATCTAGAACAAAGACACGCTGCATACATGATATCAGGACGAGACTCTATGAGATACATAAGGGATCCAATCATTCCTCTATACAGTGTAGCATCGACCAGATCACCATTTTCATCGGGTGCCACATCGTGGTTCGTGGCAAGTGGAGTGCCAGCATCTAAAGCATTCTCCATGTCAAACCGACTGAGGATGTCCCCTACATATTTAGTCTGATGCAGCAAGATTCCTTTTGGTGTCTGATCCACCTATAATCCTAGGAAAAACTTCATCTCCCCATTGCACTCACCTCAAATTCTGCTTTCATTACAGATTCAAATTCTTTACATAACTCTTCGTTTTTGGAACCGAAGATTATGTCATCAATGTAAATCTGTACTAGCAGTAAGTCGCCATCCTTTTCTTTGATGAATAGTGTGCAGTCAATAACTTATCTATGAAAGTTGTGTTTCACCAGATAGTTGAGAGTTTCTCATACCATGCTCTCGGGTCTTGATGGAGCCCGTAAAGAGTCTTATCAAGCTTGTAAACTCTTTACTGATGATAAGAATCCTCAAATCCTTCGGGTTGACTAACATACACTGTCTCATGGATTTCACCATGAAGGAACGCACTCTTTACATCTAGTTGATAAACTTTGATCTTCATGTAAGATGCATAGGCTAGGAAGATACGGATTGCTTCCATTCTAGCCATATGTGCGAACACTTCATTGTAGTCAATTTCTTTGACTTGTTTAAACCTTGAACGACAATTCGAGCCTTGTTTCTGATTATGACCCCTTGGTCATCTTTCTTGCACTTCAGGACCCATTTGGTGCTAATTACCTTAGCACCTTTTGGTCTATCCACCAGTGTCCATACTCCTAGCTTCTTGAATTGAAGGAGTTCTTCTTATATGGCATTGACCCATTCCTCATCATTTAAGGCTTCACTTACATATTTTGTCTAAAATTGAGACACAAAACATTGATAAGCACCATCGTGAAGATAGCATTTGTCCATGACTGAGGCGTAATCAGCTGAGTATAGTTGATTTCGTGTGTGTACTCCCGATGTACATCCCTTATGACGTTGTCCAGAGGATGATATACATTTAATCGAGATCCATGAGTGGTGGGTACAACTACTTCTTGATTCAGGTTGTCATTCTTGGTTCAGTAGGGGTAGTCGTTGGAGTGTGAGGTTCTGAAGTGTCAGAGGCATCAACAGTAGGGGTAACTACGTACACCATGAAAGTTACGTAGTTCTTACGTAAGCACTTTCGGGCCTTGATGCAGGACATAAGTTTGAGTCCTTGGGATGATTTCTCCCCAAAGACTTTCAAAGCACCCAATTCTAAGGGGATTCGAATGCACTTCTCGAAGCATAGAATTTCCGTGTGTTGCTTGGCTAACTAATCCATGCCAATAATAGCATCAAAGCTTCTCAGTTGCATAGGAATAAGGTCGATAAAAAACTCGTGTTCGTTAAGGCTCAAGGTACAATCGTGTATTACGACATCAACGACGATCGATTTTCCATCGGTGACTTCGACCGTGAAGGATCTTTCTATACTAACACGCAGCTTAGAAAACATAGGCTCGAACTCCAAAGACACGAAACTCCTGTCTGCACCCGAATTAAACAATACAAAAGCATAATGACTATTTACAAGATACATACCTGTTCAGTAATGACCTATTATTGGTATGATGAACACATGTAGGAATTTTTACAAGACAAAGAATGATTAAAAGAAATTTAATAATGTACCCTTCACCATGTCGTTGTTGGCTTGTGCTTGGTTGGCATTGATGTTTAAAGCCCTTCCACGAGCCGGTGGCACAGTTCCCGCATTGCGAGGACATTGTGGACGAATATGTCTAGGCTCGCCATAGTTATAACAGGTTCGATTAGTAAGCATCACAGTATTGTTCGGTGCGCGAAGGCAAGTAGCCATCATCTAGTGAAACTAGGTACTCGTCCAGCAAAACTGTGCATCTTCCTTCGAAAACATAGTTTCGTAGGTAGTTTTGTAGACATGGTTATCCAACGAAAGTTGGTCGAAACTGGAAGCGAAGATGCCAGCGAAACTGCTAGCAAAGATGCCAGCGAAACTAGCAGCAAAACTAGCACCAAAACTGCTGGTCTGGCAACGAAATTAGTAGCGAAATTAGGCAGAAATTAACTCCTTTGAGTGTTAACTTATCTGCAGGCTAGGTAATGCAACCCTTGCTTTGTAAGCTTGACTGAGAAGCTACTCATCGAGTACAGCTGAGTTCTAGATCCCCTATTTTAAAGGTTTTAAACTAGTTTGGGGCTAGAAATGCATACTAAATATACGATTTAAATGACCAAGATTTTAAGAGGTTTTAACGAGAAGATTGATTTTTCTAGGGGCGTTGCCCCTTGGACCCCATTAGGGGCTACTGCCCCTAGGACCCCGCTGGTAGGGGCTGCCACCCCCAAACCTCTGCTGTCCTGCGATGGGTCAATTATGTTTGATGTTGACTTATGCTTGTTGTGCATATGTTTTTGTATGTGAATGTACAATGCATGGTGTTTAAGATGATCTATGATTGATGCTATGCATGATGATGCTGATGTATGTTGATTATGTATGCTATGTATGTTATGTATGATATGTTTTCTTATGTTCCTTATTACATATGATGATCTGACTTTACGTGGTGTGATATTGATAATGAACGTAAAGTATTATCTTAACGAAGTGAAAAATTTAAGATAATGAAAGTAGAACATAATGAAGGAACGAATGAAAAGCCTTGTAAGCAAATGAAAGAAGGTTCACAACTCATTGAGAGTTGTTAGCTCAACTGTGTGTGTCTACAGCGTGTGATTTTGGCTAACTCATAAGGGTTCATATACACGGTAAGACTTCAGTCTTGGTGTCTGCTCCAATACATGCGATTTCCTAATTATTGTGTGTTATACAACATGCGATCTTGGCGAACCCATAAGAGTTCATACACATAGGGGGAGTTTGTCCTAGTGACCACTCCATACGTGCGATATGGGGTCCTTTTCGCTTAACCCTAGATGAATTGCTTGGTGCTCTAGAGGGGGTTAAGCACATGACAAGACCTAGATAGAAGTGAAAGATAATAAATGTATGAAAAGTGCAATAAGTACGAATTGTGCGAAATGTGCGAAATGTACGAATCGAACGATGATGAAGATAATAATGATTACCTTGATGTATGTACGATGTGTGATCACGTGCGATAGTAATGAAAATGTTTTAATTAATGGAAGGTAATGCAATGTTTTTATAAAACTTGAACTCACTTAGCAACGCTGACTTTTTATGCATTTTCCAGTTGACAGGTGAGCATTGCTGAGGATGGCGCGGGGCAGCTACTTGGCATTTTTGGATAGCATTCTTTTGTATAACATTTTTGCATTGTAATACGAACGAACTATATTTTGTAATGAACGATGTATTATTTTTCAAAAGTGTTTATTCAAAAGAAATGAAATGTTTGTTTAAAGTGTTTTTGTTGCATGATTTTAGTAAAGTTAATGTAATTTTATATTTTATGTGCGATGATTGACCAGCTGTGAGCGTCCTGGGAACGGGGCCTTACACCTAACCGTTGAACCAAAGGGCGTAGCCGCGATTTATGTTGGTTTCAAAACCTTAAAAACACAAGTTTCAATAGATCCACATTTTCCCAAGAACCCTAATCCCAATTCGATCCAAATTGAAAGCTAAAACACGGATGATTACAACAATAGACATGGGGTTTTTGTTCCCCATGTCAAATCGAGTGTGTAGACGTATTAATCTTACCCGTTATGAATTGTATTAAGAATAAGGATAGACGAGAACAAGCCGTGACTAATATACGTTTAATTGATGAGGAAATGTAGATGATAATCGAATTAACTTTGTGTGAACCTTCCAAGAGTAATTCTAAATCAAAGCCCTCAACTAATTTCAGGTTTTGAAGCCCTGATGATGGTGTTCGAATGGTTGCAGGTCGCGATGAAAGTGGGTGATCGAAGGAGATGTTTGTGTTTGTTTCAGGTGAAATTGTAAGTTGTGAACATTTAGAAACACTTAGATGATTGTTTTGGTTAGTTAAATTAGATTATTATTAGGATTTAAGGTTTGAACGGTTATGGAGTCCAAAGTTACGGTTACCCTCTCGACTGGGCTTTGTAACCAGCGTTTAAATGTGATTAATTGATGTGTTCAAGTTTGAAACGTGTGCTAGGAAGGATGGGGAGCGATTTGGGATCACGAATCATCCAAAATCGGTTGTTTTGGAGTCGCCGAAGTGTTGGCCGATGGTGGCCGGAGTAACCCGACGGAATTACGGGTGATAGGGGTAAATTGTTTGGGGTTTTTAATTAATTACACAATTAGCCCCTGTAGATTTATTTGTGATTATTTATGCTAAAAACTCTAATTTAAAGTTTTGAAATTAATCAAATACCCCCTGGACTTAATTTTAACATTAATACTTGATTTGTTAACTTTTTGATAAGCTATTATTAATATAATTATTGTTATTTTTATTTTTGTTATTGCTACTATTATTATAGTTGTTATTGTGATTATTATTGTTTTTATAAATATTATCACTATTATAATATTATTATTATTATCATTAATTTTTATTAATACTCTTATTATTATTATTGTTATTATTATACATTAGGTTTAATTTAATGAAACTATAACTTTCAGATTAAAAATTAAAATACAGGAACACATAAACCACCCACAAGTTTCATAAATGACAACAATGGTCCTTATAAGAATAAATGATGCTAACTTCTAGTTAACCAAAACTACATGATGTTATAGGTTAGTTATATCTAGAAACCCAAGCCTGAGTCTTTGGCTTATCAAAATAAGTTGAAGACAATACAATAGTAATTGATCTTATTGTCAAGTTTGAAGGATCATTTGCTGATATTGATGAAAAACTTTCAGTCACATGGTCTTTCTTTGTCTTCCACATCACCTTTGGAAGCTTAGACTTGACCTTCTACACTTTGGAAGTTTTGATAACTTTGGAAGTTTTGGAGACTAAACCTTTGGAAGATCTTACTTACACTACAATAGGCTTCAGTACTTCAAAAGTATTCCTTTCTTTCAAAACCAACTTTCTTTTGAAGGCAAATTTTCACTTGTCTTTTTCTTCATTTTGGAGCTTCCGAAAGGAAAAGATTTTTCTTTTGAAGCTAGCTTCTTCTTCATCTTCTCAGAAAATGTTTTCTTGGTCATATGGACATTACATTTTGGATTGTGGAGGCAATCCTTTGCTAGATGAGAGGTACTCCCACACATAACACAGTCCATTTGCTTCTTTCTGAGAGTCTTCCTTTAAAAACAAGGCTAAAATTGATCACTACCCTTCTTCATCTTTATCTTTGTAGATGATGTAGCAATTCATTTGGGATGAGAACTAACTTTGAAGCTGGATGGTTCAGGTTGTGTAGCAGTGGTACACAACTGATCAGTCTTCTTTATGATGTTAGGATGATTTGGACTAGAACTAGAACTCCTGGTACTAGAGTTCAAGTTTAAGTCTTCAGTCTTAACCACCTCAAAACCTACAAAGATAAACACTTGTTTCTACATAGAGTTAAAGGTGGCCTTGATCTCTTGAGCCTTCTGAGACTTTATCTTGGCTTTTCTGATCAAGTTCTTCCTTTTAGACTTGGTTATTCCAACTTTTTTTCTCTCATCAAGGGAATAGTGACCCTTCTTAGGATGCTCTTCTTCACTCTTCCCAAAGTCATCCTTCACTATCTCCTCTTCATCCTCTTCATTCATGGGGTCTATAAGGGGAAGCTCATCTTCACAAGTTTCACACCTAGGAGATCTTACAGACAATATTGTGTGTTGAGGAGCTATCTCAATAGATCGCAATCCCTGCTTATTTTGATAACAACCTTTTTCATGCAAGGATGAGGATATTATGTTTTTGAAGGTCTTTTCTTCATGAACACATTTTTCTACCTTGGCTTTGCTGATCACAAGCTCAGCCTAGTATTCAATTAACTTAGTCATGAGATCTTTGATCTGAGTCCTATAGTTAGTGTATTCATATATAATAGTTGAATGGTTTTCTCTCCCTTGGTGTCTCCGAGAAGGTGATGAAAGGACCCTTTTGTGAGTTGTCAGGGTAGCAGATGAGATGATGTTATGGTTCTCTACAATCCCTTTTAACCATATGAAGAGCTAAACTTTGTTTATTGTTGGAGTTACCAGATGGATTTTAAATGCTCATCTCCATCTGGTATCCACTGAGAATACCATACAACTCTGTGAGAGTAAGAGTCTTAAGGTTCTTAGTTCTCTTGATAACAACACAATAATGTGTCAATTGTCTAGGAAGAGATGTCATAAACTTCCTTACAATGTCCCTATTTTCAAGAGTTACTCCAACATCCATTAGAGTATCCATAATCTCAACATACCTAAAGTATTATTAAGTCATGGATTCACATGTCTTGAAGGTGAAGTTCTCAAACCGTTGCTTCAATAGGTCCTTCTTGTTCTCTTTTGCTTCAGTGGACCCCTCATACATGAGCTTCAATGCATCCTATAGTTGCTTAGTAGTTTTACACTTCTTGAATCCCCTGTATATGGAGTTAGGAATAGGAGTTTGGAGGGTAGTCGTGGCTTTTTGATCTATGTCAATCTTCTTCACATCTTCTTCAGAATAGTCAGTTGCCTCTTTTGGTATCATACCACCCCCAGCAACAGTTGAAGGGGTTCTTAGTATGTGAGGTCTAGAGACAACAGACTCTCACATCCTCGAGTCTTGCGACTTGATGAAGCCTTCTATTCTTTGGCACCAAGTATTAAAGTCTTCAGGAGTGATCAGTGGGAATTTTGTCATGGTTCAAGTTTCCATATCAGCTTTAGTGCTGCCATTTAAGATGTTAAGTAATTTATGAGACTGAGGGATCTAAGATAGTTAGATCTTAGAATCAAGAGCCTAGAATGCTCTGATACCAATTGCGGGACCATTTAAGGGATGGTCAATACAATCAGTCACACAGCGAATAGAGTGTTAGAACACTTAACACATCAAATAAGGAACCGAGACTTATATTGTGATACTATGAACACAAGCAAAACAAGAGATAGAAACTTAAGAACAAACAACAAAGTAAATGGTTTTCAAGAATGCTATATATTGCTCTCAAGTTCTTTCACAAGTGTACAAAGCATAAAGAAAGATACAAAGGACCTGAGACAGTTGATACTATGTCCTACAGCCGGCCATACTTGGAAGGCCAGCTGGAAACACTAATCTAGGCAACAAGATCAATGTAAAGTCAAAAGGTAGATTTGCCTTTTGACTAGTGACTATGACATGCTATAGCGCACATCCTAATATATTACAAAAAGGATAAAAGTACATAAAATAGGAAGTTACAAACATAAAACCTCAATGTACAGTTGCAAAAAGCATGGACTTTCACCAACTTGTATAAGTTGGTGAGTCTTTACAGTTACAGAAGAAAGTGCTTCAACTTTATGCAAAGGTAATCAGAGAAAGCATGTTCTTCAAAGTATTCGGAAGAAATCTGTCTTCACTTCATTAGCTTCGGAAGAACTTGTATTTGAAGCTTTCGAAGAATTTACTTTTGGCTTCGGAAGATATTAGTCTTGGCTTTAGAAGATTTCATACTCAGAACATTTTCTTGTGTGGAGTATGGAACTTCCGAAGCACTTTCTACTAAGTATCAAGTGCATGCATGCAGGAAGCACTTGGGTTGTTTTGGGTGCATCAACCTTTCAATAAGCCTTACATGTATTTTGGTCATTTTATTAGAAACTAACTGAAAAATCTAACTCCGTTGGTGTATTGGACTGAAAAAGTTATAGAATACAAACCATAGGCTTTGATTTGTTAGAAATTTTGTTTTAGATTTAAATGTTTAAAATGGCCAAACCCTAGGGATCAAAATAGTAACAATAATAATAATAATAATATAATAATAATAATAATAATAATAATACTATCATGATAAAAAATATATATAATTATAATTTTTATCAATCTATAATTTTATAATTATAATTAATGCAACTAGCTAACGATAGCATTTAACGTAATTACAAACAAATTAATTACACGTAAACATTTAATGCATAAAAAATTATAATTAACTTTGGATTAACTAACGGACCTAAAAGTGACGGATGCCATTTTGTGGGCCATGCATGTTAGCAACGAAAAAATCATCAACGAAACTTGATAGTTTTCCTTTAATAATCAAGAAATTATTTGGATTAATTGAGGGCTCTGTTACAAAGAATTAGGCATTCCAAGCACATATAAGCCCATTTGAATGCCCATTTGTGTTTACATCCTCAAATTGAAGAGTCAAATTTTAAATGAATTTTGGAACACTCTTTAATTTGAGTCTCCTGAATTGCAATAAAACCGTTGTTGTTTTCATGCTTGATTGATTGAACCCAAGAATGTTATATATCATTCCTGAAACACCTTATGTTTGATGTTAAGAAGTTCATTGGATATTAGTTTCAATACCTTCACCACATATTCATTTCAGAAGAGCTTTTTTTGGGTACATTCATGTTAAAACGAAGCATCTCAGCTAGCTTAATGACTTTTTCAGCATTATCAACAAAAACCTGAGGAGGTTCTAGGAGCCAACCTAAAAACTAAGAAGTGGATCGAGAAATTGAATTCCAAATAATAGATTTGTTGCCTTAATTAGGTTTTTGACATGTGGCTTAAATCGGTAGGACCTATTCTTATTCGATTTCTTCTTCTTCTTTCGCTGAACTCGATTATTCATTTCATCTTTCCATCCATCGACATCAGTAATCTTGAAGTTTAGATCAGAAATTCCCCTGAAAGAACCATGGTCTAACCCATCATTCAAGTTTAAAATAACTCGACCGAGGGGATCCAATTAAGCTTAGTGGGCATAAATTCATGTCTTCTGGTGCATGCTGAGTATATATATTTTTGATAAAGATTTTTTAAACAGATTTAGTTTTAATTGGTTTTCCCTAATACTAGACTATACACACAAAATACAAGTGTACTTGTCTTGTAGTAATATAGTGTTAGAAAAATCGAGCACCAATCCTTGGACATACTTATCCAACTCAACAACCCTAATGATTAACTATCGAATTTTGTTCTGATTTAACAAAATAATTACCTTAACTAAAGTAATCATATTTTTTAGTTTTTAAAACAATAACTTAAATAAATGGTAAATAAAGTTTGAGTGGGATAATTTAGGGATTTGAGGTTATCAACCTAATTTACATTACACTTATGTAAGTGTGATGATTTGTGGGGTGTGCTTACATATTTAGATTTAAGTAGTTATGTTAATGTTTATAAACACGAGCCAATATAGTGTTATCGTAAACCAGCTTTTTAGTAACAAGGAAAGTTGCATCGAGTCAATTATAACACCATCACCGAGCTCCTAGTGATATAGGTAATGTTTGTGCATATTTTTAACATATGGTTTATAAAAACATAACTGAGTGTTAGAAAGATAGTTGGTTAAGTTTCTTTTTAACATACCATTAATCTTTACAAATATCATAACAATTAATGTTGATTCCACACACCAATAAAAATAATTCGCAAATGATAAGAAAGTTAAGGTGATATGATTTTTAATAACCATTTATGGTTCGTTACCATAAGCTTATTATGAAGACCGGTTTATGAATAAAAGTTAGTTCATATGTTTTTTTAACCTTGAATGATATTCATAATTACAATCATAAGTTTATAACTTCTCATTTACATGTAGAACCTACCTATCAAAAGTTTACCTAAAATTAGCATAACATATACCACACCATTAGATCATCATAAATTACATAGGTTTCATCCAATTAGGATGATAATAAAAGTTTAGCCCATAATGAATTTGAACATAACAATAAAAAATATAGAAGATAAGTATGAAATCATCGACAAAATAGAACAATCAAACCGGTGATCACAATGGGTGATGTTGAGATAGTTTTGAGCTTGTTTTAAGTATTGGATGCACTTCTTAAGCCTCCTTAAGACCATTAAAACTAAAATCCTAAGATAAAACAATAGAATTTTTCCCCTCCAAAAGCTCCACTTAAATTTGCAAATAAACTACTAGGTACAAGTTTTCTAAAGTTTCAGGACGACCCCGTGCTAGTACGATGTATGTGAAAGTTGGTCGGCTCTTACGTGAAGATTTGCTTAGGCACGACCACGTTCTTGATGGGGTGTGTCCCCGTGTTGGTGGTGGGACACACTCTCGTGCTTCCCTTCGGGGGATAGTACTTTTGTCTAGCCAGACTAACAAACATTGAGTTATGCTTCTTTTAGACAGGGTGTGTTTCAAGCAAGGCATAGGGTGTGGCTCATGCGGCACGACCCCATGTTTGGACTCCATAGATCGGTTTTCTTCTAATTCTTCTTCTTTATGCCCTTTTTGTCCATCTTGTTTTTTTTTCAAGTCTCAAAACATAATTTAACAATTTTAAGTGTAATTTCATTACTTTAATCAAGAGTTTCGGGAATAATTGTTATCCTTTTGATGTGTTTTATATGTATAAATTAATTTGAGCACATCGAACATCCTCATATTTAAACTTTGCTTGTCCTCAAACAAAATCACTAAAAATGACAATATAACCTAATGCTAGATAAATTAAATGATGAATATTTCTTTCGGGAAATACGCAAGTAAACTTAGTCTACCAAAATATAAACAATTAACCACATGTGAAATGATATCTTATCAAGCAATAGATTGACGATTTTAAATATTTATAACATATAAATTACCTAGTATGAATATGTGGGAAATCATATGCGTGGTAAGGGACCATATCTCCACCTATTTAGGTATTCACTTACATAAATCATTAGGTCATTGGTGTGTTGTAACTTGGCCCAGGCTCGGATATGGATTATATGAAAAAAGTGGCTAAATATTAAAGACCACGGTCTTGGCTTATTTGATTGAGATAATAAAAAATGAAAGCAGTAAAAGGATTCTCTATAGAATAGTCTAAGCTACAAAGTATCATCTAACTCAAGGACTCATTTAAGGTCAGATTGTCAAGACCATATTGCATCTTCAAAAACTCCACCTCCTCTTTCACTCGAAGATACGTATAATTATCCTTTCATAAAGGTCGTTTGACTTGGAGCCTAATAGCATTCAAACGGATAAGTTCTTTATATTCATATTAGGATTCGGTTTGGTTCTTGCTGCATATACTATAATTCGACCGGTTCCTATAGTCCGAACATCTTTTATATTAGTTTGTCCGTCTCTTTTGGACACTTTTTTATATTCCACCAAATGGCGGTACTTTCTCTTTTTCCGCCATTTAATTCTTGCGTCGAACGTGAGTTTGAAAAGTTTTTCGTGGATTTCAGGGGGAAGTCCCGGTTTAGCATGGAGAAGGAAACAAAAAATTAAAATCAAAAGAATGCATCCACCTATTTTATGTAACACCCAGTTATTTTAAAAAGACAAGAAATGATAAATAAAATAAAGAAAAGCAATAAAGTCCAAGTGGAGGGACTAAACGTGTCCAAAAGGACAAAATCTTTGAAAAGTTGGTGTAAAGGTGGGCATGGCCGCCCACCCTCCCTTCACATTACTCTTTCACTTCGGTTTTAGAGAGAGAGAGAGAAAGAAAGAGAGCAGAACTTTGGTTTTGAAGAAGAAGGAATCGAATTCAAGGTAAGAATTCATGGTTTTTAAGTGTTTATGTTGGGTTTTATCCCGGTTATATGTTTATGTGTTTGTGTATGTGCTTGGGTGTGTGTTTGGTGGTGTTTTTTAGGAGTTTGAACTCAGTTGAAAAAAAGGTTAGAAGGAAGAAACACTCAAGTTGTACCAGGTGAGTTCTAGACCCCGGTTTCTACTTGTTTTGAACATCTTTGGGGCGGAAAATGTATTAAAATGGTCTTACACAGTTTATGTATGTTTACTCGTATGTATTATGCATGTTGAATGTTGGTTCTTAGATGCTTATAGGTTTTTTATGTTTAGAATAGCCATGTTAAGCTTAGAACAGCTGGGATTGATGATTGGGTTTGAAAACATACAAGAAACAGGTTGAATAGAAGGTTCATGCGCCTAGATAAGGCTCATGCGCCTAAAATTTCCTTAGAAGATTTTAAGTGCAAACCATGTGACGAACAGTAGCCCATGCGCCCAATATTACCTTAGAAATGTCTAAGTATAGCCCATGCGCCCAAGCGGCCCATGCGCCTAAGTGTTCATACGCCCAAATAGTGCCCATGCGCCTGAATAGTTCATGCGCCTAAGTGTCAAAATGGTTGTGTTGGCTGATGCGCCTACATAGCGATCAAACGCCCAAACAGGGCTCATGCACCTAAATAGTGTCAGACCGAGTTTCTCTCCTTGGGGATCTCCAGCCTTATTCGTGAAGAAGAAACACGGTAGCATGAGGATGTTCATCGACTACCGTGAGCTTAACAAGCTGACAATAAAGAACCGATACCCCTTACCAAGAATCGATGATCTGTTTGACCAGCTCCAAGGTGCCAGTTGGTTCTCGAGAATAGACCTACGATCTGGTTACCATCAGCTGAAGGTGAAGGAGTAGGATATCTCTAAAACAGCTTTTCGCACGCGCTACATTCGCTATGAGTTCCTCATTATGTCGTTTGGTTTGACCAATGCACCAGCTGCATTTATGGATTTGATGAACCAAGTGTGTCGGCCAATGTTGGATAGATCAGTAATTGTGTTTATTGATGATATTTTGATCTACTCGAAGAGTGAAGAAAAAGCATGCCGGTCACATTCGGGAGGTGTTGGAGACCTTAAGAAGGAAGAAGTTGTATGCTAAATTCTCTAAGTGCGCGTTCTGGTTGCACGAAGTCCAATTCTTAGGTCACATGGTAAATCTTGAGGGAATCATGGTGGACCCCGCCAAGGTGGAGGCCATGATGCAATGGAAGTCTCCAACGACGCCATCCGAAATTCGTAGTTTCTTGGGGTTGGCAGGATATTACCGAAGGTTCATTCAGGACTTTTCCAAGGTAGCCTCCCCGTTGACTAAGTTGACCCGTAAGGATGTAAAGTTCGCGTGGGTTCAAGAGAAAGAAAGGGCTTTTGAGGAGTTAAATGCAAGACTAACCCAAGCCCCTGTCTTATCATTACCCAAAGGAAACGAGGATTTGGTGGTCTATTCAGATGCTTCCTACTCGGGGTTGGGTTGCGTGTTGATGCAGCGAGGTAAGGTGATAGCTTACGCATCCCGACAACTAAAGGTACATGAGGTTAATTATCCTACTCATGACCTGGAGTTAGCAGCGGTGGTCTTTGCACTAAAGATTTGGAGGCACTATCTATATGGGAAGAAGTGCACCATTTTCACCGACCACAAGAGCTTGAAGTACTTCTTCGAGCAGAAGGATCTGAACATGATGCAGAGACGATGGTTGCAGCTTATAAAGGATTATGATTGCGAGATCCATTACCATCAGGGCAAAGCCAACGTGGTGGCTGATGCCCTTAGCCGAAAGGAGAGGCCCGAGCCGATTCGGGTGAAAGCATATCAACTGATCAAAATCTCCGATGTAATGAACCAAGTCAAAGAGTTTCAAGATGAGGCACTGAAAGAAGATCATCTTAACTCTGAAAGAATGAGAGGTCTGGTTTGGGAATTGGGTGAAACACACTCGGTGTTAGAACCCGATTCGGTCGTGTGTGGATTCCTCATTTTGAGGATCGACGGGTGAAGATAATGGATGAAGCTCACAAGACTCGATACTCCATTCATCCAGGTGCCACGAAGATGTACCAAGATATGAAGAAAGATTACCGGTGGCCGGGTATGAAGCGCGATGTAGTGAAGTATGTGAGTAGGTGCCTTACTTGTTTACAGGTGAAGGCCAGCATCAAAATCCGTATGGGAAGATCCAACCTTTGGATATACCGGAATGGAAGTTGGAACACATCACCATGGATTTCATTACGAAGCTTCCACGTACTCCAAAAGGATACGATGCCATATGGGTGATTGTCGACCGTCTGACGAAAAGTGCTCACTTCCTACCGATTCGCGAGACATATTCCTCTGAGAGGTTGGTTGGTATGTTCATCAAGGAGATTGTAACTCGTCATGGTGTGCCGGTGTCCATTGTGTCCGATCGTGACACTCGGTTTACCTCCAAATTCGGGAAGAAATTTCACAATGCCATGGGGACGAGGTTACATATTAGCACGGCTTATCATCCCCAAACTGATGGTCAGTCAGAAAGGACCATTCAAACACTAGAAGACATGCTTCGGGCATGATTGTTCCACTGGAAGATATCAAAGTAGACGAACAGCTCAATTATGTGGAGCAACCAGTGGCAATCATCGATCGTAAAGAGAAAAGGCTGAGAAATAAAGTGGTTCCTCTTGTGCGTGTATAGTGGAAGCACATGAAGGGATTTGAATTTACATGGAAAACTAAGGAGGAAATGAGGCAGCATTATCCTCGTCTGTTTGAGGAATAACAGGTTTCGGGGACGAAACCTATATAAGGGGGGTGGACTTGTAACACCCTATTATTTTAAAAAAACAAGAAATGATAAATAAAAGAAAGAAAAGCAATAAAGTCCAAGTGGAGGGACAAAAAGTGACCAAAATGACAAAATCTTTGAAAAGTTGGTGTAAAGGTGGGCATGGCCGCCCACCCTCCCTTCACATCACTCTTTCACTTCGGTTTTAGAGAGAGAGAGAAAGGAAGAGAGCAGAACTTCGGTTTTGAAGAAGAAGGAATCAAATTCATGGTTTTTAAGTGTTTATGTCGGGTTTTATCCCGGTTATATGTTTATGTGCTTATGTGTTTGTGTATGTGCTTGGGTGTGTGTGTTTGGTGGTGTTTTTTAGGTGTTTGAACTCATTTGCAAAAAGGGTTAGAAGGAAGAAACACCCAAGTAGCACCAGGTGAGTTCTAGACCCTGGTTTCTACTTGTTTTGAAAATCTTTGGGGGTGAAAATGTATTAAAATGGTTTTACAAAGTTTATGTATTAAAATGGTTTTACATGTTGAATGTTGGTTCTTAGATGCTTATAGGTTGTTCATGTTTAAAATAGCCATGTTAAGCTTAGAACAGTTGGGATTGATGATTGGGTTTGAAAAAAATACTAGAAACAGGTTGAATAGAAGGTTCATGCGCCTAGATAAGGCTCTTGCGCCTGAAATTTCCTTAGAAGATTTTAAGTGCAAACCATGCGATTGAACAGTAGCCCATGCACCCAATATTGCCTTAGAAATGTCTAAGTATAGCCCATTCGCCCAAGCGGCCCATGCGCCTAAGTGTTCATACGCCCAATAGTGCCAATGCGCCTGAATAGTTCATGCGCCTAAATGTCAAAATGGTTGTGTTGGCTGATGCACCTGCATAGCGATCAAACGCCCAAACAGGGCTCATGCGCCTAAATAGTGTCAAAGCGCCTAACACTTAGAATTTATTACAGAATTTTTAGGAGTGTGTGCTTTTAGGGTTTTTTGTTGATACATGTGTACCTTGATTCTGATCTTAATGTAATATGTCTTTATTGTCTTACACTTATGTAATAGTTGGGTACTTAATGAAATGCAAATGTTTGGTTGTGTTTATAATGTTTAATATTTCATTAATGAGTTGTTTATCACATATTGACTTGATTATATAGGTTTGTGGTTGTTTGAATTAATATAAATAATATTATGACAATTAATACATTCAAACTTAATAACATGAAGTTATCATGCGAATGGCCCATGCTAATGGACCATACGCATGAACAACTTCATACGAATGACTCAGTCGCACGACTGAACCAGGAGACTAGATCAGTCGTATGACTATAACATGAGATTGACTCAGTCGCACGACTGAATACTCAGTCGTGCGAATGGATCAACCGCATGGCTCAATCGCACGAATGAACCATGCTGATGGTTCAGTCGCCCGAATGAGCAACCCTAACCTATAAATACCACCTAATTCGTGGAAAAAGAAGGGCATTCAATCCACTTCGACTCCAGACGTACCCTAGACGTCCAGAAGCCTCTAAGTTTGTACTCCAAGTTCATAGAACGTTGTAGATTGATTCCTAATCGATTCTTGACGTTAGATTCAATACGTTATTGTTTCTACGTGCGTTCTCACTGATTGGATCGCCAATCAAATAGGATTCCGCACTATTTGGTTTGGTTTAACACGTTAATCAGTTGGTATTTCGTAAGAATACCAGATCCTAACATTTTTGACCGAGGTTGAATAGGGTTTATTAATGATGGGTTTCATGCATGATTATGATTGATTATGATTGCCTTGTGATTGTTCCTTATTATTATTATTATTGCTATTATTATTATTACTTATAAAATGTGACTTTATGTGGTATGTTTATTATCGTAACATAAAGTATATTGTAATAATAAAGAGAAAGAGCAATAAAGAAAAGAAGATGAATATTAATAAAATGTTAACAAGTCTTGCAAGCTTACAGGAGATACACGACCGTGTTGTCGTTAGCTCAACTGTGTTGCGGGTTAGCTACCTTATTATGCACATAGGGCCAGTCTTGGAGATTGGCAAGACCTATGTAGCGTAACCTGGGTGATTGGGTCAGCCTTGTATACAGTACACAACACCCTTTCGAGGGATACAGTTGACCCTTTCGAGGGATATAGTTGACCCTTTCGAGGGATATAGATGGCCCATCACCCGTTTTCCATCACGCATACAGTTGGGGTATTGCTCATTGGTCCATACAGATAGTGAAAGTTAAAGATAAAAGAACACAGAACATACAAGGCATACAGTATAGAGAACGAACAGTATTTGTTCATATAGTTAATGCGTGCTCACATATACAGTAAAGAGTTGTATTTTACAGAAAAAGTATTTTCATATACAACATACAAAAAGTATTTTATTACTTTTAAAACTAGAGCTCACTCAGCAATGCTGAATTTTATACATTTTTAGTTGGCAGGTAATTATTACTTTTATACATTTTTAGTTAGTCCATACAGCTGACTTTTATACATTTTCAGAAAGTATTTTATACATTTTCAGAGCAGGCTCTTCTTCCTTGTCCTCATCATCGGATAGAACCGTCTTAGTCTCGGGCTGTCTTCTTTCGCCCGTAGGACCACTCCTTTCCTTCTCTCTCCCTCTCTATCTGCCTTGATAACTTCGGTCACCACAGACAGTAAAATCGTCTGCATGACCTGATGAACTTCCTCCACCACCGCCTCCTTTACTGAGGATCTCAGATTCGTGCTCTCGTCGCCACCCTCCGGATGAGGAGCCTTTGGTTCTTCATGAACCACTTTCTCGACTCTGGGTCTCCCTCTCTTAGGGCGCGGTTTAGCACCGTGACCTCCACCATGAGAGGCCTTCGAAGATCTACCACCAGCCATCTACTAACACACTGAAAGATTCAAACACCAACACGATCATTCAAGGGAACAGCTCAGTTTATGTCAAGTATAGTAAGTCCCTAATTACAGTGGCCAGTTGTGATTAGCCACTTACTTTACTCTTCATACCCCGAGCATTACCTGTCCTGACTACATCAGTATTTAAATCTACATACAATACATAACCACAAACCATGTCACATAAACAGGTTAATATTACGAAAATACTTGATTGCACACAGCTACTCAGATTGGCCCATTCCCTTCCGTCCCATTCTCAGTTTAAGTTAAGGTTTATTTTGAAAATTTACCCATTTCACTTAAACTATGGCTCTGATACCAACTTGTAAGGCCCCGCTCCTAGGACGCTCACAGTTGGTAAATCATCGCACATAAAACATATATTTTACATTTAGTCATTCATAAAGCGTTGCAGCGGAAACATAGAACAAATGGCATTTCATTTCGTCATAAAAAATTTTGCAAAATAATACATCGTTTGTCGGTTACAAAATTTCATTATTGTATTACATCACAAAAGCTTTAAATAAATGGATGCCATCCAAAAGAGCTGAGTAGCCGCCTCGTGCCATCCCCAGCAATGTTTACCTGCCAACTGAAAACATACAAAAGTCAGCGTTGATGAGTGAGTTCTAGTTTTACAATTAAACATACATAAAATCGTTATTTATTCCTTTCAGAGTCCATACTATACGTTTCATTCGTTCGTGATCACATATCATACGTACATACAGATAATATCATTATTATCTTCCATTTCGTTCGTTAACCTTCATTCATTCATTACATCTAGTGACATGTACGTTACCCCGAACATTGTGCACGAAGCTGGTAACTGGGCCTGAGGTCTTTCATAGACCCCGAACATTATGCACGAATCTGACTTCAGTACATGGGGCAAGTACATTCACCATTCATCTTTCCTCTTTCATTCCGGATCAATTCCATATGCTATACCTCGAACATTGTGCACGAAGCTGGTTACTGGGCCTGAGGTCTTTCATAGACCCCGAACATTGTGCACGAAGTTGACTCCAGTACCTGAGGCAAGCGGCACGAATCCCATACATATGGTCAATCACAAGGATTGGACCTCAGTGTGCATCCTTCTGGGGTAGCTAACCCGCACACAGTTGAGCTAACACCCTTCATTGGGTGTGGACCTCCATACATTTGCTTGCAAGACTTTTACATTCGTTCATTCAGTAAGGCATGCATTCATTCATCATGTTCCTCTTTCATTATCTTTCATTTTACGTTACATAATACTTTTGGTTCATTCATTATATAACACGTAAAGCCATGGAAGATAAATATTCACCATCATAGGAACATAACATAACATATCATTCATACATCATCATACAAGGCCTCATTCATACATAACATGCATCATGCATAACCATGCAACATCATCATCATCATCATAAGCATCAATCACAATGCATAACATGCCCCTCATACCATCTATGACCCCAAAAGTCAACTTATATAGTCCCCCGGGAATTTCCCAAGTCAAAGCCTACTTTACATATTTTCCCCAAAGATCAGAAAAATATTCTAAGTCCTAGGCGCATGGGGAACACTTAGGCGCATGGGCCACTTTCAGGCACATGGGTACTATTCAGGCGCATGGGGAATCTTGGACGTCTGAACACTTACTAATTTCCAGCACAATCCAGGCGCATGGATACTATTCAGACGCATGAACACTTATTTAGGCGCATGAGCCTTCTGCAAAACATGTTTCTAAGATATTTTCAATCCTAATCATCAAACCCATCAGTTCTAAGCATAATGTGGTTATTCTAAACACGAATAACCTATAAACATTCAAGAACCAGCATCCAACATACACATTACATACGAGTATTCACACATAAACTTGTAAAATCATTTCAATATGTTTCTAGCCCCAAAGGTAGTTTAGAACATGTAAAAAACCAGGGTCTAGAACTCACCTGGTGCAACTTGGTGTTCTTCCTTTTTCCCGCTTGCAAAGAGTTCAAAACACCTAAAAACGCACCAAAACACACAACCACACAGAGCACAAACCTAACCATAAGCCATAACACATAACCGGGATAAACCCGACATAAACCTGAAACCTTGAATTTTATCTTGATTCACTTTCCTTCTTCCTCTTCTTCTTAAATCCAAGAGGTTCTCTGCTCTCTCTCTCTAAAACCAAGAAAATGGTGAGTGAGTGATGTGGGCGGCCATACCCTTTACAAAACTTTTGAAAGTTTGGTCCTTTTTGGACACTTTTAGTCCCTCCACTTGGACTATATTGTCTGCAGGATCGTTTAAGGGCTTGAACACAATTACAACACAACAACACAATGAGAAGATTAACTAAACTTTAATCAAACAGTGAAGGTAACCAAAGGTGATACAAAGAACACAAGTAAAGCAAGAGACAGAACAAGAGAGTATAGTTTTCAAGGGAGCAGTATATTGCTTTCTCAAGTTCTTTTACAAGTGTTACAAAGCATTGAAGATACAAGAACTTGAAATACTTATACTACAACCTACAGCCGGCTATACTATGAAAGCCAGCTGGATACAATTGACTAGACACTAACAAAATCAATTGTAGAATCAAAAGGCATATCTGCCTTTTGACCTTGTGACTATGACATGCCATAGCTCACATCCTTATACATTACAAAAAGGATAAAGTACATAAAGTGGAAAGTTTCAGACTCAAGACCTCAATGTACAGTTACCAAAAGCATGGACCTTTTCACCAACTCTTGTAAGTTGGTGACTTATCAGAGACGCAGCGGAAAAGGTGCTTTATGGAACAGTACATCAGATAAAGCATGTGTACTAAAAGTCTTCGGAAGAAATCTGTCTTCATAGGGTGAAGCTTCGGAAGACTTTGTCTCTTGAAGCTTCGGAAGACTTCATGTTTGGCTTCGGAAGATATTGGTCTTGACTTCGGAAGATTTTACACTTAGAATGTTTTTCTAATGTATGTGTAAAACTTCCGAAGCATTCTTCACTTCAGTACTTAGTGCATGTTGCTGAGACACTTTGGATGTTTTGGGTTGCATCAGACTTAAGAATCCTTACAAACTCCCCCTAGGCTGATGCTACCAAAACACTTAGAAGATCTTCAGATGTTGGTAGTCTTCAGTACAATCAAGACCATTCCTTTCTTCATTTGGTGGTCAGGATCATCAAGACTCTCATAGTATCTTCTCATTTCAAAGAGATCATGCAGAGGTAAGTTGATTATGTCTTGCCAGGAGTAGACATTCTCAACACCTTGATCTCTGACAACATGCCATCTTTCTGGATTGGTAGAATAAGTCCAGGACAAGATAGGTGTCTCAGTTGCTAGAGGAGCCACTTGCATAGGAGTTGATTGGGTTGCCTCATCATGCACTTCCTCAGGTTGATCTGATTCAGCCTGGGGTGTAGAGGTAGATGACTTTGGCTTCTTCTTTTTAGTCTTTGGTTTAGAAGCCATTTTCTTCTTCCTCTTTAATGTCTTTAACTGAGAAGACTGGTCTGCAGCACCATGTTGATCATCAGTGTCTTTCTCAGTTGGGTGTTCCTCCCTCACAGGTTCAGAAGGAGAGGGAGTTTGACCCTGTCTTGGATCAGAAGATGAAGTTTGCTGAGGCTCAGCTGGAGGTTCTGGTTCAGGTGTCTCTGGTTGTTCAAACTTGACCTCCACTTCAGGTGGGACTTGACTTGAAGAGAGTGCAAGTCAATCAATTCACCACTTTTAATCTTCTGCTTGATCACCCTTATATGCTCATCCATTGTAGATAGAGACATGGGACCAAGTCTCCTTCCGGAGAATCCATATGACTTCAAGAAGCTCATCATTCTTTGTCTGTCAGCAGACTTCTTTGCATTCTTTTGAATGATGGCTCTTGACTTTGCAGCTTCTTCCCTTAGCTTCCTTTTGGTTGTTTTTCTTTCTTTGACTAGCTCAAGCTCAAGTTGCTTTAAGTACTCGAACTCAATGAAGTCATAGGACAGGGAAGAAGTGTATTTGCCTGATAGAAGCCTGTGGCACTCAGGTAGTTTATCATTTTGATTCTATCCTCTTCTTTATCTACCTGAGGTTCTTGTGGAGCCACATCTTCCTGTGCAGGACTTTCTTGAACTGGAGAGAGAGTGGAGTATGCTTGTAAGTCTTTTCTGTCTCTTCTCCTCTTTGAATTGGAGAAGTAACCTTGCATCCTCTTTCTCCTTTATCTCTCTTGACACTTCCATGTCAGCCAGTTCATTCAACTCTTCTAAGGGGAGGGAGATGATTTCATCAACATCATAGTTCCTGGTCTGTAAATAGGTAATCCTGACTGCCCTTAACTCATCATCTTTAGTATTTGGTCTGGGGGCAGCCCTGATTGCAGCTTGCATGAATTTAGATGACCCAGAAGAACTTTCTCCCCTTAGCCTCCTTTTCCTCTCTCTCTCTTCCTCCTCAATTTCCTCAGGAGTCATTATCCTTTTCCCTTTGTCACCAACAGACCTTTGTGACTCAGGGTGGATTGAGGCTTGGCTTCATTGCTTGGTGTAGCTTCCATGCTCTGGCCAGAGAGAGGCTGAGAAACACCTTCACCAGCAGGTGTCTCAGATGGAGTTTGGACCTCTGCAGCAGTTGTTGATGGTGAGACAAGGGTCTCAGGTTCTGCCACTGGGCCTTCAGCCAAGGTTTCCCCTATGAAACTAATCTTAGGGTCCACCTCAACATCCAGTTGACCGATGACATTGCCTGATTGCCTAAGTCTCCTTCTTAGAGAGAACTCTGCAAGGATCCTGTCTTGGATTCTTTGAGCCAGCCTGTCAGCTTGTCTAGATTTGCTTGGATTGACAAGTGGCATGTTGACTAAATCCAGTCCTTCATAGAAGCTCAGGCTTTGGAACTGAAAGACTTCTTGTTGGCCTTGAACTCTGTGAAGTATGAGGGCTCTTCTGTCATCATCATACCTCCATCTGATGATGTAGTTGCCAGTTCCATGTGGTGGAGATGAGACAGCCCTTGGTATACCTTCCTCAAAGAGACTCCTGATGATAGAGTCTATAGAGTCCACATTAATGTGAACTTGAGGAAGTTGCTGAGAATGCACAACAGCAAGTGAGGATGGTGAGTCCTCTATGTCCATTCTCTTTGAAGAACTCCCAGGTTCTGTGGTTGTGATAACTTTCTCCCCTTTTTGGTAGCATCACCCACTTGCATAGGTGAGCTGGAGGATAAATCAGTCACTTCCACAGGTTCTTGTGTTCCTGGTTGAGCTCTCCTTAAAGGTCTCTCAGCTAGTTTTTCCTTCAATATGAAATCTGAAGTTGCTGATCATTGACCCTGTTTTGTAAGGTAGTCACCTGAGATTCCAAGTGACTAACCTTAGAGACTAGATAGGTGCATGTTTGTGACAATTTTTGTACCTTTAGTCTCAAATTCC
The DNA here is from genome assembly GCA_025506515.1 of Flaveria trinervia. Classification (NCBI taxonomy): domain Eukaryota; kingdom Viridiplantae; phylum Streptophyta; class Magnoliopsida; order Asterales; family Asteraceae; genus Flaveria; species Flaveria trinervia. The sequence goes on from CM046449.1 coordinate 2,081,445, forward strand.
CCTCATCTTCATCAGAAGAATCACTGGGGGATGAGAGGATTGGACCAAAGTCCTCTCTCTCACCACCAGCTTGAGTTTCTTGGCTGCTGGTTTTCCTCTGCTCACTGGCAACCTCATTAAGATGCCAATGGGCTGAGTTGCCATGGTTGAGGTCTTAATGATGTAATCACTTTCAAAAGTGAGAGCCTCTTCCATATGGACATCCTGAACAGGTTCAGATGTGTCCACCTCAGTAATAGGTGACTGATGAGGGATAGACTGAGGAGAGTCAGAGGTACTCATCTCTCTTTGAGTAGGGAGGAGAAGAGAGACTCATGGTACTCACTGAATCCTAAGTCTTCATCAGTGTAAAAGGATAGGTTGGGAATTGGTTGGTTTAGATCCAAAGGCTGGGGATGGTAGCTGTCCCCTGAAGGTTGTTCACTTGAGTGTTGAGACTCAGAGTGAAAGCTTACGGTTGTTGGGCTAATGAGCTCATCAGGTTGAGCTGAGGAACCTCAGCCCTGATAGGTGAAGTAATGGGAGTGGTTTGCTCCTCAGGAGAAGTGGGAGCTCTGGAGTCCACTTCTTCCTGTAAGGTTGAGTATTTGGGGCCTGCACAGACTCAATAGCCTGAGCAGGGGTTCGTTGGGATTTTCTTTTGTAGGTGATGAATATTTGAGGTTGTGAAGAGGGTAGGAGAGCAGTAGGTGTGGGTTCAACACTAGCTTGGACTGCTATGTTGTCACCTTGAGCAATGAGCTCTAACATTTTTGGACTAGGGCTGTTTCTACCCCTGAGAAGCCTACAGTTGGCTTCTTCATAATTTTAAAGATGCCGGGCTTCATCTGTCCCAGTTTAAGAATATTGCCTGTTTCCCTCAACTGTGAGCCCAGTTCACAGTTGAGAATGTGTTGAACATATCTAGGAAACATGTAATACTCTAAGGAGTCTAAGTTTGCAAGTAAATTAGTATAAACAAATTGTGAATACCTGAACTTGACCCCCTGAACCATCCATGAACTATAAAGGAGAGATCCTCAGGAATCTGGTCCCATCCACCATGCTTGTTTGATAAGCTGTGGATAACCACATGGAGCAGGTATTTCCACTGGGATGAGACCTTCCCTTTCCTGAAGGTCTTTACAGAGAAATCTCCTTCATATCCCATCTGCTCGAAGGAATGATTAACCGCTTCTTTTGGGAAGAACACTTCACCTGCTTCATCATCCAGCTGAAGATGTCGGTTGATGATGGCCGGAGTGATGAAAATTGTTCTCCCCTGCACTGTGGCAGACAGTGCCTTCTCCCCATCCATAATGACCTCTTGGCAGGTCTTCCAGAATTCAAGCAAATGATCCTCATATAGAGGAGGATCAATGGTTAGGGAGGTGAAGTAGTGAGACAAAGACAAGAAACGGCAAACCTCTGAGAAATGAGGATCTTTGTCAGAGCATAACAGAGCAACCTGATTGTGTTGTCTGTGTAGCTGCATGGCAAAGTGAGGATCATTTCTGTGTGTAAGGTCAGCCATTGTGAGGTAGCTCAGAGATGAAGAGAAAAAAATGGGAAGGAAATTTCAGAGAGAAAGCTTTGGGTTTTAGGTATGGAAGAAAAGCAGATGATAGAAGAGGGGGGAAACCGTTGGGTTTATATGAGAGAGAAGGATTTCAGATAAAGTTTAATGAAAGAGGATAAACTTTGAAATCCGTATGTCGGTCCCACCTCTGAAAAAGTAGTTTACCTTTTTGCTCAAAAAGTAGTTTTCTTGGAATTCGAAAAGCTTCCGAAAGTAATTTGTCTTCGGAAGTTGTGATTGAAAAAGCTTCCGAAGCTAAAGTGGCTTCGGAAGAATTTTCCTGAGCGTCTTAAAGATTTATGCTTCGGAAAAGAAATAAACTTTTGGATGCTTTGTATAGAATGAACAAAGCTTCCGAAAGTAATTTTTGCTTCGGAAGGAAAAAGTCCTTAAAAATGAATAAGTGTCTAAGTTAAGAATTTTAAGCTTCGGAAGATAAATTTTGACTTCTTCCGAAGGTAAAATTTCTTAGACAGTCATTTATTTTGAAGACATATTTTTCTTCCGAAGGTAAAACGTTATCTTCCGAAGTATCAGAAAATTTTCAAGAATCTAAGGAAAGTCTTCAAAAAGAGTTTTTCATTCAAAGAAAACATGAGCTTATGAAAGTGATGAACTAGACAACTTAGGACACACATATTTTTAAGAAGATAATTAGAATTAGTTTTAAGAAAAAGTCTACTCAAAGTTAATCATCCCAATAGCTGATATCAGATACTTAAATCTCTGTTCATCAAAAGCTTTTGTGAACAGATCAGCATATTGTTCATCTGTGTGAACTTTGACTAGTTTAATTAACCCCTTTTCATAGTTATCTCTTATTAAATGATACCTGATGTTGATGTGTTTGGTCCTTGAGTGCTGCACAGGGTTCTCAGTGATAGAGATAGCACTGTTGTTGTCTATGTGGATAGGAGTCTCTTTGAAGTTAAATCCGTAGTCTAGCATCTGATTTTGAATCCAAAGCACTTGAGCACAGCAGCTTGCAGCAGCAATGTATTCAGCCTCAGCAGTTGATGCAGACACACAGGTTTGTTTCTTGCATTGCCATGAGACAACCCTTCCACCAAGGAATTGACATCCCCCAGATGTAGACTTTGCAGTCATGTTGCAGCCACCATAATCACTGTCTGTATAGGCATACAGATTGAAATTAGAATTCTTTGGATACCATAAACCAAGTGTTGAAGCACCTTTGAGGTATCTTAAAATCCTTTTCACAGTGATTAAGTGAGACATCTTAGGATTGGCTTGATATCTTGCACAAATACATGTAGCAAATGATATCAGGCCTGCTAGCTGTAAGATACATAAGAGACCCAATCATAGCCCTGTATAAGTGCTCATCTACACACTCCCCCTCAAGATCTGGACCAAGGGAGTGGTTTCTGGCTATGGGTGTCTTAGCAGTCTTACAATCAGTCATGTTGAACCTCTTGAGTATATCTTGAACATACTTTGACTGACTTATGAAAATGCCATCTTCAACCTGCTTCACTTGAATTCCCAGAAAGAATTAAGTTCTCCCATTGAACTCATTTCAAATCTATCTTTCATCAGCTTTTCAAAGTCTTTGCAGAGCCTTGAATTGGTTGAGCCAAAGATGATGTCATCCACATATACTTGAACTAGCAGAATGTCGTTTCCTTGTCCTTTGATGAAGAGAGTTCCATCTATAGTACCTCTCCTGTAACCATGTTTACAGAGATACTCAGACAGTGTCTCATACCACTTCCTGGGTGCCTGATGCAGCCCATAGAGAGCTTTGTCAAGCTTGCAGACATAATCAGGATGATCAGGATCTACAAAACCAGGTGGTTGTTTGACATAAACCTCCTCATCAATCACTCCATATAAGAAAGCACACTTTACATCAAGTTGGTAGACCTTGAAGTTCTTGGATGCAGCAAATGCCAGGAATATCCTAACAGCTTCTAGTCTAGCTACAGGAGCAAAGACATCAGTGTAGTCAATCCCTTCTCTTGTGTGTATCCTTGAACAACTAGTCTTGCCTTGTTCTTGATGATGATTCCTCTATCATCCTTTTTATTCCTAAAAACCCATTTGGTTCCAATGGTAGTCTTCCCATGAGGAAGAGGACAAAGGTTCCAAACTTTCTGCCTTTTGAATTGAAGCAGCTCTTGTTGCATAGCTTCAACCCAACTTCCATCCTTTAGAGCCTCCTCAACTTTCTTTGGCTCTAATGGGATAGAAAACAAGAGTGAAGACAAACATTTGCTTCATGGGTTTGCCCTCTTGTCTTTACCCCGGAGATAACATCTCCAATGATGTTTGTGGTAGGATGAGACTTGTGGATCCTTAGCTGAGGGATCACAGCAAGTTGCTGAGATAGATCCAAATTTGAGAAATTTAGATCTGGTCTTGAAGATTGATCCTCCACATTATCACACCTATCAAGATTAACTTGATCCAATGAGTGTGTGACATCATTGATGTTGTCATCTATGGTATGGTTATTAGCATCAAGAATTCTTGATCACTATCACCATCACCATTGTTGTCTTCTGCAATTGAGATGTCTTTATCTGGTTGAGAAGCCTCTGAGCTGGAATTTGAAGGCATGCCAGATGTATCAGCTGGATTTGTCATTGTTGTGCTGATAGAAACCTCATTTGCTGAAGTAGTTTCAACTGGAGCTGAAGGTCTTCCTAGCTCAAATCTTGGATCAGGATCACCTGTATTTAAATTTTCTGCAGATCCTGAAACATGCTCACAAGATTTATTAAAACAGTTGGTAACTAAATCAAGATCAAATAGCCAATCCGGACCAGAACCAGCCACACTGGGAGTGTGCTCATTGAAAGTCACATTGGCTGACTCCTCAATGATTCTAGTTCTGAGATTGTATACTCTATAAGCTTTAGCTTGAGAAGAGTATCCAATGAAGTGTCCATCGTCTGATTTCTCAGCAAACTTGGCAACTTGATCTTTGGTATTCAAGATGGTGCAGGGACATCCAAATGACCTGAGAAAACCAATGAAAGGTTTCCTCTTGTGCCAAAGTTCATAAGGAGTCTTACCATGTGTCTTAACTACTAAACTCTGTTTTGCACATAGCAAGCAGTATTAACTGCCTCTGCCCAGAAGGTGATAGGCAGTTTAGAGTCAGACAACATAGTTCTTGCAGCTTCAATAAGTGTCCTGTTTCTCCTCTCAGCAACTCCGTTTTGCTGAGGAGTCCTGGGAGCACTGTATTGTCTTGTAATACCCTTTTCATCACAAAATGTATCAAGGATTTGGTTCTTGAATTCAGTTCCTTGATCACATCTTATGGTTTTGACCTTGTGATCACATTGATTCTCAATCTTTAAGATGAAATTCTTTAGAATCTCAGGAGTCTCATCTTTAGTTCTAAGAAAGAAAACCCAAGTGAATCTTGTAAAATCATCTGTGATCACTAGACAGTATAAGGTCCTTCCTAAACTCATTACACTGGTGGGGCCAAAGAGATCCATATGTAATAAGTGTAGGGGAGTAGTGATGGAGTTCTTTTCCTTAGGCTTGTGAGATACCTTGTGTTGCTTCCCTTTCAGGCATGCAACACAATGATCATCACTTGTAAACTCTTTCTTTGGCATTCCAGTTACCAGATCATGTTTGATTAATTTATTCATATTCTTAAAGTTTACATGGCACATTCTTTTATGCCATAGGAAAGACTCATCACTATTTGCTTTAGATAGAAAGCATGAAACTTCTCCAGAGGGAGATGTTTCTTGCAAATCCATCTTGTACATGTTCCCTTTCCTGGGGGCTCTGAGCAGGATATGCTCATGAGGAATGACCACTCCAGGCTTGAGAACAATGCACTCATGCTCAGTGAAGAGCATGTTATGACTCTGATCACAAAATGGGATACACTCAGAAGATTGTACCCAAGCTCCTTAACAAAGTTTACCTTCTCAATGCTGAGCTTACCATTTGTGACCTTGCCCCTTCCATAAATGTAACCACCTTCATCTCCTCCAAAAGCAACTGGTCCTCCATCAATTCTCTCAAATTATGAAGTAAAGACCTATTGCCTGTCATGTGCCTGGAACAGCCACTGTCAATTATCCAGACATTCTTGTTTGTCTTGAGCTGTTCCTGCACAAAGAAAATGATTAGTTACATTTGGAAACCCAAGCCTTACTTGTCTTGGGTTCAGTAAGTGTAATAGAAGGTAATGCAACAGTAATAGATCCTATGGTTGTACAGAGGGGATCTTCAGCTGTTGTTGATGGAGAAACCTCAGTCATTTGGTCTTTCTTAGACTTCCACACCACCTTTGGAGTCTTGGACTTGACCTTCAAAACCTTAGAAGCTTTTGGAGCTTCACAAGTTTTAATGACTGATACTTCGGAAGAATCTACAGTCACTGCAGCAGACTTTAGTGCTTCGGAAGAACTCCTTTCTTCCGAGACCAACTTTGCTTCCGAAGGTAATTTTCCATTTACCTTCTTCTTTGATTTGGAGCTTCCGAAGGAAACAGACTTTCCTTCCGAAGCTTGAGACTTCTTGAGATTCTTTGAAGTCTTTGTATTGGTCATGTGGATAGTACTTTTAGGATTGTATGGACAATCCTTGGCAATATGAGAAGTACTTTCACACATAACACACAACATTTTCTTCTTCAAAGAAATCTCCTTTTGAGAGCAAGACTGGCTTTGGTCACATCCCTTTTTCACCTTCATCTTGGTAGATGCAGATACATTCCCTTGGGCTGTGAACTGTTCTTGGAATTTGATGGTCCAGGCTGTGCAGCAGTGGTACACAGCAGCTCAGTCTTCTTCTTGTACTGAGATGATTTGAACATGAACCAGAACTCTTGGCTAAGAAGCTTTGGTGGATGTCTTCAGTCCTTACTGCTTTGAAACCTGCAGAGATAAACACTTGTTTCTGCTTAGCATCAAAGGTAGCCTTGATTTCTTGAGCCTTCTTTGCTTTCCTTTTGCTCTTCCTGATCAAGTTCTTTCTCTTGGACTTGGTCATCACAGTTAATTTCTTCTCCTCAGAAGGATAGTGGCCCTTGGAGGAATCCTCTTCTTCACTCTTCTCAGAGGGATTCCTCACTATCACTTCTTCATCATCCTCACTTATGGATCTATGAGAGGAAGCTCATCTTCACAAGTTCCACACCTAGGAGATCTTACAGACAAGATTGTGTGTGGAGGAGCTATCTCATTTGATCCCAGTCCCTGTCTATTTTGATAACAACCTTATTGTGTAGGGATGAGGATATCATGTTCTTGAAGGTCTCTTCTTCAAGAACACTTTTCTCTGCCAGGGCTTTGCTGATCACAAGCTCAGCCTGGCACTTAGTCAACTTAGTGATGAGATCTTGGATCTGAGTTCTAAAATCTGTATGTTCATGTTTTAGTACTGAAATGGTTTTCTCCAAGTCTTCTATCTTTAACTTGTAATCATTTTCAGACTTTCTAAAATCAGATTTTAATATGTTTAATGACTCAAGATCAGATCTCATCTCTAGGTTGTAGGACCTGTATCTATTTACTTTAGCAATGCATTCAGGGGAGCAAAGATGTTCTAATACCTTGGCTTCATCATGGTCAGCCATCAATGCTTGGTTTGGAGAAGCATCCTCCACCTGAAAACTCCAGTCAAATCCTCCCTCTTCAACAGCAACCGCAGCATGTTGCTTTGTCTTCTCAGCCTGAGGGGTATTGTTAGTGTAGTTTGGTCTGAGTTGTGTTTGACCCCCATTTGCTCTAGGTGCCTTACACTCCCTAGCAAAGTGACCCATAAGGTTACAATTGTAACACTTAACTTTGCTTTTATCCAGCCCAAACTTACCACTGGTAGCATTGCTTGGAAATCTTCTTCCTGTCTCTTGTAGAACTTCTTGGCTCTGTGAGTGAGAAGAGCCATCTGCTGAACTATCTCCATGTATTCCAGGTCATCTGGATGGATACAGTCTAGGTCTTCAAGAGTGAAGAGATAATTTCCACAGCTTTCATCTGCAGACACAAAGGCTTGAGAAGAACTTGTCTCTTGGAATGGGCTTCCTTGAGTAAAGTTCTCCCTTGGTGTCTCCGGGAAGGTGATGAAAGGACCCTTTTGTGAGTTGTCAGGGTAGCATAGGAGATGATGTTGGGGTTCTATGCTGTCCCTTTCAACCACATGAAGGGCTGAACCCATTTGATTGTTAGAGTTGCCAGATGAACCTTGTAAGTTCATCTCCATCTGGTATCCACTGAGAATCCCATATAACTCTGTCAGAGTAAGAGTTTTAAGGTTCTCAGTCCTCTTGATTACCACACAATAGTGTGTCCATTGCCTAGGAAGTGAGGACATGAACTTCCTTACAATGTCTCTGTTCTCAAGAGGAACTCCTCCATCCACAAGGGTATCCACAATCTCAACATACCTGAAGTATTGTTGGGTCATGGTTTCACCTGCTTTAAAGGTGAAATTTTCAAACTGCTGCTTCAGAAGATCTTTCTTGTTCTCCTTGGCTTCAGAGGAGCCTTCATACATCAGCTTCAGTGCATCCCACTGTTTAGCTGTCTTGCACTTCTTAAAACCTCTGTACACAGAGTTTGGGATAGCAGTCTGAAGAGCAGTCATGGCCTTCCTGTCAATCTCTACTCTTTTCCTATCTTCATCTGAGTAGTTGGCCACATCTTTAGGAATCATACCAGCACCGGTAGCAGAGGGGGTGCTGGGTATGAAAGGTCCATATTCAACAGATTCCCACATTCTTGAGTCAAGAGACCTGATGAAGCCTTCCATCCTCATGCACCAGGTGTCAAAGTCATCAAGAGTGATCAATGGGGATTTGTTCATGGTTCCAGTCTCCATATCAGTCTTTGAGATGGAAGCCATTTGAAAAGTTTAGTTTTTGTGTGTGTGAGGGATCTTAAGATGGTTAGATCTTATATCACGAGCCTGAGTGCTCTGATACCAATTGCAGGATCGTTTAAGGGCTTGAACACAATTACAACACAACAACACAATGAGAAGATTAACTAAACTTTAATCAAACAGTGAACTAGGTAACCAAAGGTGATACAAAGAACACAAGTAAAGCAAGAGACAGAACAAGAGAGTATAGTTTTCAAGGGAGCAGTATATTGCTTTCTCAAGTTCTTTTACAAGTGTTACAAAGCATATTGAAGATACAAGAAACTTGAATACTTATACTACAACCTACAGCCGGCTATACTATGAAAGCCAGCTGGATACAATTGACTAGACACTAACAAAATCAATTGTAAATCAAAAGGCATATCCCTTTTGACCTTGTGACTATGACATGCCATAGCTCACATCCTTATACATTACAAAAAGGATAAAGTACATAAAGTGGAAAGTTTCAGACTCAAGACCTCAATGTACAGTTACCAAAAGCATGGACCTTTTCACCAACTCTTGTAAGTTGGTGACTTATCAGAGACGCAGCGGAAAAGGTGCTTTATGGAACAGTACATCAGATAAAGCATGTGTACTAAAAGTCTTCGGAAGAAATCTGTCTTCATAGGGTGAAGCTTCGGAAGACTTTGTCTCTTGAAGCTTCGGAAGACTTCATTTGGCTTCGGAAGATATTGGTCTTGACTTCGGAAGATTTTACACTTAGAGTTTTTCTAATGTATTGTGTAAAACTTCCGAAGCATTCTTCACTTCAGTACTTAGTGCATGTTGCTGAGACACTTTGGATGTTTGGGTTGCATCAGACTTAAGGAATCCTTACATTGTCTTTCTTACTTTTAATTCTTTTATATCTTGACTTTTAAAAATACCGGCTGTTTACAAGTCCACCCCCCTTATATAGGTTTTCAATCCCCGAAACCTGTTATTCTCGAACATATAGGATAATGTTGCCTATCTGAAGGGTTGTTGAAATAAATCAAAGTTTAACCTCTTAAACTTTTTGAAAAAAATGCGCGGATATATATTTTGAAACATGATTATAAGACTGAAAAATCATGTTCTTTAGGTGAAAAATATATGTATAAAACAAACCCATATTACAAAGGATCATATTATGTGAATAAGCAGCAATGTAAACATAAACGAGCATTATGGACACCCTATAGAGGCTGCCATAACTACCTTTCAGCAGCTCCAAAGGGTCGAAATCTTTGAAGATGATGATGTTTTTTGAGCAGCAATCCTTCATGGTGGAGGACCTCAAATCGTGATACCCACAAGCCTTTCAAAACACTTACTTGCTAGGTAGTGTACACCAAGCCTTGTCCCTCTTCTTGAACCCGAAATTTCAGCCAACAAGTAGCTTCAAGTTCAGCCATAATCACTTGGAAACAGCCAAAGATTTTGAAATTCTTAAGAGAGAAAGAGAGAAAGACTATGGCTAATTAAGTCTTGCATGAAAACAAGACCAAAATGAAGTTCCCAAGGCCTTGGGCGGCTGAGTTTTGGCTGTTCAAAAAATTTTCCCATCCTTTTCATCCTTTATTTTTATACACTCTTTCATTAACTAACTTATAAAATTAAGCTTAGTTAGTTTTTATAACATAACACTCTTTATATATTTCATTATTTACCACTTAATAATGAAACATAAAATTATTTCACGAACATATTATCCACATAATGACGTTCTATCACAAAGCAATATTTAGAAAACCAATTTCTAATAGGTGTCAAACATTTGTATGATTTCATCAATAATAGTGTTTCTTAGTGTTTGTATAGCCTGTTATTGGGTATGACCTGACTTGGATCATAACGTACTAACCACATCAATCTTGTATGTGTCTTGGGCATATAAGATCCTACAATCTCCACTTGCACGAGATTCATAGAAATTGATGCAAGCAGTAAATACCGCCTAGCAACGGTTTACTACCCTTAATACGTATGACTAAGTGCCATTCAATAACATCATCCCCTTCAAGTACCATACTTGAAATGTTTTAGGTGAATCAATCATCTATCCTTTTGTCACAGATGTCATGTCAAAATCCTAGAGACACTGAGTGATCATTCTCATTGATTTAACTTTATCAGGCCTTAGACATCTTACTCTCAACGAATAAGAGGGATAAATCCCTTCTTGACTACATACCTCTCTCACAATTACCTTATATCATACCTGAACTCAGACTTATGTACTGCCATATTTCAAACAAACGAAGAACTGAGTCAAAGTATAATATTTGGTAAATATCAAAACCCAATGTATCTTAGGTCAGAGGATACCAAATGATGTTCGCCTTTACTCAAAATTACTTATGATCAATCAGGAAGATTCCATGTAGTATATTTGAGATGCAGTCAGTCCAATATTGCATCCCACAAATATCTATGAACCTTGGGAGCAACCTTTTGCTCTATATTCATCCATATGAATATCTACCAATCCAAATTCATAATAATCTTACCCTCATACTTGTTCCCACAAGTATGAACGACTATGACATTTAGAGTAAACAATTTACACATGGATTAAACATGCTAAATTGGAATATAATTGAAACATTGTAACCAAATAATTTTTATTCAAATAATAAAAAGTTCCACATATCCAAATACAAAATTACATATCAAATCCAATCACTAGAATATCAAAGTCCTATGGCACAAGTATGACCTTCATGCTTTGCCTTTTCAAGGAGCTTCGTGAGAGGATCCGTAATGTTTTGATCCGTGTGAACTTTACGAATACATATCTTTCCCTTTTCAACTTCATCTCGTATGTAGTTGAATCTCCGCTCAATGTGCCTAGTCTTTTGATGAGCACGAGGTTCCTTGATTTGGGCAATCACCCTCATTATCACAAAAGATCTCTAGGGGGTCCTGAATGGAAGGGACAACCCCTAGATCAGCAATGAATTTCTTCAACCATGCAGCTTCTTGAGCTGCCAATGAGGCGGCGACGTATTCTAATTCTGTAGTTGATAGAGCCACCACATCCTGTTTGGAGCTCTTCCAAGAGACCGCTCCTCCATTCAAAATGAAAATATATCCCGATTGCGACCGTGAATCATCACGATCGGTTTGGAAACTCGCATCCGTGTAACCTTTTACAACGAGTTCCTCATCACCAGATCCATAGATTAGGAACATGTCTTTTGTCCTCCTTAGGTACTTAAGTATCTTCTTAACAGCCATCCAATGACTGTTTCCAGGATTTTGCTGGTATCGGCTTGTCATGCTTAAGGCGCATGACACGTCCGGTCGAGTGCATAACATTGCATACATGATGATCCAATAGCAGATGCGTATGGGATTGCCTTCATTTTATCTTGCTCATCCTTTGAGCTAGGACATTGAGTCGTACTCAATATCGTTCCTCTTTGAATAGGTACCGTACATTTCTTAGAGTTCTCCATCTTGAACCTTTTCAAGATTTATCAATGTATGCACTTTGATTTAAACCAATCAACTGCCTTGATCTATCCCTATAGATCTTTATTCCCAGAATATAGGCGGCCTCACCAAGATCCTTGATGGAAAAACAACTTCCAAGCCAGTTTTTACACCTTCCAAGGTTGGAATGTCATTTCCAAATAGTAGTATGTCATCAACATACAATACTAGGAAAGTGATGATGCTCCCACTAGCTTTCTTATATACACAAGCTTCATCAGCGTTCTTGATGAATCCGAATTTAATTATTTCTTCATCAAAACGGTGATTCCAACTTCTCGATGCTTGTTTCAATCCATAGATTGATTTTTTAACTTGCATACTTTATCAGGATGTTTTGGATCGACAAAACCTTTAGGCTGAACCATATAGACATCTTCCTCAAGATATCCATTTAGGAAAGCGGTTTTGACATCCATTTGCCAAATCTCATAATCAAAATGAGTAGCTATGGCAAACAATATCCTAATAGATTTTAGCATCGCAACAGGTGAAAGGTTTCATCATAGTCAACCCCTTGAGTTTGAGTGAAACCTTTTGCTACAAGTCTAGCCTTATAAGTATCCAAGTTTCCATGCATATCAGTTTCTTCTTGAAAACCCACTTACTTCCAACTACTTTGGAGTTAAGAGGTGGTACAACCAAGTCCCATACTTGATTGTCATGCATGGATTACATCTCAACGCTCATGGCCTCGATCCATTTGTCACAATCCGAATTGGACACTGCATCATGGTATGTGGTTGGTTCATCTAAATCTACCACATAGCATCCATCCATGAAAAATCCGTATCTTTCAGGTGGATTACTAGTTCTACCACTTCTACGAACGTTTTGTGTGTATTGATCAACCACTTGATCATCTTCAACATCCTCATGTTGAGTGCTAGTTTCAACCAAATGTGCATCGGGTTGTGGTTCTTGATCCTCCTCAAGATCCACTGTTCTATTGCTAGTTCCTTCCATAAGGAACTTTGCTTCTAAGACTCACCCTTTCTAGCAACAAACACCTTTTATTCCAGTGGGTCATAGAAATAATATCCCATAGAATCTCTAGGATATCCAACAAAGATACACTTGGTGGATCGGACTTCCAATTTGTTTGGGGTGGGAGTCTTAACATAAGCCTCACAACCCCAGACCCTTAAGTATGATAGGGATGGAACTCTTCCATGCCATATCTCAAAAGGTGTCCTTTCCACCTTTTTGGTTGGGGCCATATTTAGAATACGGGCCGCGGAGAGCAAAGCGAAACCCCAAAATGATAGAGGTAATGTGCTTCTAGCCATCATAGATCGAACCATATCCAATAAGGTTCGATTCCTCCTCTCAGACACACCATTATGTTGTGGTGTTCCAGGTGGAGTGAGTTGTGAGACAATCCCACAACTCCTAAGATGATCTTGAAAAGCATCACTTAGGTATTTACCTCCTCTATTAGTGCGGAGAACTTTAATCGACTTGTTGAGTTGATTTTGTACTTCATTTTGAAAGATCTTGAACATTTCAAAACCTTCATCTTTGTGTCTTAACAGGTACACATACCCATAGCGACTATAATCGTCGGTAAAGGTAATGAAGTATCTTTCACCATTCCTAGTCATTGGCTTAAAAGGACCATATACATCTGAATGTATGATTCCTAACAAATCTTTTGCCCTTTCGTTAGTCCCACTAAAGGGTGCCTTAGTCATTTTACCTTGTAACAAGACTCACACACACCAAATGAATCACATTCACTTGTTTTTAAAAGACCATTCTTTTGTAGTGTTTGAATTCTTTTCTGTTTATATGACCAAGACGACAATGCCAAAGATAGGTATCACTCAAATCCAACTTGAGTTTCTTGATGCTAATTTGGTACAATGAACTATTTAAAGTATTTTCATGAACCAATTCATAAATACCATTAATGGGAATAGCTTTAAAGTAGAACATATCATTTAAAGAAACATGAATATCTTTTTCAACAAATGATAATACATATCCAAATTGTTTTACTAGGGCTACAAAAATAATATTCCTAGTCAAACTAGGAGCATACAAAACATTGTTCAAAATTACTTCCAAACCATTTGGAAGTTTCAAGATGTAGTCACCACAGGCTTCAACTTGAACTTTAGCCCTATTGCCCATGTAGAGGCTAACATCCCCTTTGTTGAAGTTACTACTTCTTTTGAACCCCTCAACAAATTTCAAATGTGAGTTCCACATCCGGTATCTAATACCCATGTGTTAAAGGATGTCATGTTAAATCATATGGATCATGTATATTGTACCTGAGTTTTGCTCAGCATCCCTCTTTGCTTTCAACTCTTGGAGATGGACAGGACAATTTCTTGCCCAATGTCCAATCTCCCCACACTTGAAGCATGGGTCATTGGTAGCAACCTTTTGCTTATTCTCTTGTGGTTTGGGTGGAACCCTTACCACCCCTTTCCCCTTCCCCCATACGGGTCCCTTGCCATTGGTAACCTTTGCCTTGGTGTGGGATGAGGCCTTTTCTTGTTCCCACCTTCATTGATGGTGAGAACGGGTAAAACCCTTTTACCCATGCAGCCTCGGCTGTTTTGAGCATTGAGTGAAGCTCACCAATTCTTTTGTCCCAAGCATTCATGTTGTAGTTCAACACGAATGTCTCGAACTTCTTGGTAAGGCCATTGAGGATCAAATCCGTGGCCAATTCTTTCGAGACAAAACAATTAAGCCTTTCGAGGCGGTCAATGTGGCTTTTCATCTTAAGTACATAAGATGAAACCGATTGGTTGTTGTCCATACGACATGCATGGAGTGCTCGAACTGTTTCGAAGCGCTCAACCCTCGCTTGCTGTTGGAACGTTTCCTTCAGCTGGGTTATCATGTCATAAGCTCCATGATGTTCATACTCCTTTTGGAGATCCGGAGTCATGCTCGCCAGCATGAGACAAGACACTTGGACGGAGTCCTCAGTGTACTTCAACCAATCGTTATAGGCCTCCTCATCATCCTCAGTAGGTTGATCGGGGATAGGGTCGTCTAAAATATATGATCATCTCTCTTGCTTGAGAACGATTCTCAAGTTTCGATACCAATCAATGAAATTGTTATGATTTAGACGTTCCTTTTGGAGAATCGCTCGTAATGATTGGGCGGACGCGGATGAATTTTCATGATTATCATTATTGATGGCCATCTACAAAATTTAACAAGATCTATTTTAGTATTTTCGATATTGCTATTTTTAATAATTAATGCCTTTTAAGGTCATTTTCATATTAAAATCTAGAACCCAACATTACATTTAAATTGTGGTTAGGTGACCTTTATCCCACGATTTAAATTAATAAGGTGGTCAACGATTGACGATTACAACCATTTGCAACTTCTAGAGGTATGGGATCGACTTTAAACATCATATGTAAAGTCGGCATGTTAATCCCATCAACACCATTTGAAAACCATATTGTAGGTGATCCATTTAACATGGTTTGCAAATCAAGTTACCCTACTTGCACACACATGTGAGTTTATCAACATAAGTGGTTAGGTGACCTTTATCCCACCAATGTGGTATCCCCACCTTAAGTCACAAGTTCCCTCTAAATGGTTAGGTGACCTTTATCCCATTAAAAGTTTCCAAATGACTCAAGTGTTGTGCAAAAGGATGGTGTTAAACTTATTGGTAAAGAATTTAAAGTTTTCATTAATTCTAGACTTTGAAAACTCTATGTACCTTGTAATTGCATGCTTACAAATACTTGGTACTCTATGGTTCTTTTAATAAAACCTATTTTATCATGAAATCATTAATCCTTTTAATAACCATTTATTAACACTTAATGATTAAGAACCATTTTTATATTAGCTTGTTAAGATCATTTTTATTAAGATTGTTTATCATATCCAAATATCACACAATCATTCACAAAATCACAATCAAACAAGCATAATATAAACAACCACATGTGCATAACTATAGCTACTATTGTGACCACACTTGTTTGCCATCACAAGTGTGGTCATTTGGTCTTTGCTAAGGGTTACCAAAAAACACAAAATAGAGATTACAATGGATCTCCCACTTGATGTCGCATCCGTATGCTTCAAGTCCACTTTGTGTCTACCTTTTGTGCTTCCTTCCGGAGCATCTTCTTTTACAAAATATATATCCTAATACATATTTTCTAGTAAAAGAAAAATACTCCTAATCTATTATTACATCCCAATGAATAAATAGATAAATTACAAGCACAAAACTTTACAACCCAATTGAATGATATAATCAAATAAATACATTCTTTCAAACCAAACATCACAAGGTCTAAGCTAGGTTATGCACTATCAAATGAACAATTACAAACATCATACAATAAACAAAATAACCCCATCAAACCCCAAATTTTCAGCCAACATAAACTGAAAATTAGGTTTGTTTGTCCAAACAAACAACAACCAAACATATCAACCAATTGACATTCCTATCTTTCAAAGTTTAATCATAAGCATGAAGATATAACTTTGAAAGACATGGGGTTTACTGAATCAACCAAAACAGCCTCTAATAAGTTGATAAACATCCTTTAAAACCAATTTTTAAAGGACAAGAACAAGCAAGCTATCCACATAACGGCTCTTGATGCCATTGAAGGGTTTGTTAGAAGATAAAATCAAAGTTTAACCTCTTAAACTTTCTGAAAAAATGCAGCGGATATATATTTTGAAACATGATTATAAGACTGAAAAATCATGTTCTTTAGGTGACAAATATATGTATAAAACAAACCCATATTACAAAGGATCATATTATGTGAATAAGCAAGCAATGTAAACATAAAACTAGCATTATGGACAGACATATAGAGGCTGCCATAAACTACCTCTCAGCAGCTCAAAAGGGTCAAAATCTTTGAAGATGATGATGTTTTTTGAGCAGCAATCCTTCAAGGTGTAGGACCTCAAATCGTGATACCCACAAGCCTTCCAAACACTTACTTGCTAGGTAGTGTTACACCAAGCCTTGTCCCTCTTCTTGAACCCGAAATTTCAGCCAACAAGTAGCTTCAAGTTCAGCCAATAATCACTTGGAAATCAGCCAAAGATTTCAAAAATCTTGAGAGAAGAAAGAGAGAAAGACTATTGCTTATGTGAGAGAGTAAGAGAGTGTTCAAGTTGTAATCATGAAAGAGTGTATGGCTAATTAAGTCTTGCATGAAACAAGACCAAAATGAAGTTCCCAAGGCCCTTGGGCGGCCGAGTTTTGGGTGTTCAAAAAAATTTTCCCACCCTTTTCATCCTTTATTTTTATAACACTCTTTCAATTAACTAACTTATAAAATTAAAACATAGTTTAATTTTATAACATAACACTCTTTTATATTTCATTATTTAACCAACTTAAATAATGAAACATAAAATTATCTCATGAACATATTATCCACATAATGACGTTCTATCACAAAAGCAATATTTAGAAAACCAATTTTCTAAATAGGTGTCAAACATTTACTGTATGATCTCATCAATAAATAAGTGTTTGTTAGTGTTTGTATAGCCTGTTATTGGGTATGACCTGACTTGGATCATAATGTACTAACCACATCAATCTTGTATGTGTCTTGGGCATATAAGATCCTACATCATCTCCTCCTCAGTTGCCCATGTAGACTCGGTTCCCTTCTTGTGCTTCCACTGTACACGCACAAGAGGAACCACTTTATTTCTTAGCCTCTTCTCTTTACGATCGATGATTGTCACTGGTTGCTCCACATAATTGAGCCTTTCATCAACTTCAATGTCCTCCACTGGAACAATCATGTCTTCATCAGCTATACACTTTCTCAAATGAGATACATGGAATGTCGAGTGAATTCCACTCAACTCATCTGGCAACTCCAATCTATAGGTCACCTCTCCCACCCGAGCAATGATTCGAAATAGGCCTACATACCTTGGGCTCAACTTGCCCCGCTTCCTGAATTGGATAATACCCTTACAAGATGAGACCTTCAACATAACCCGGTTACCCACCTGGAACTCGATCGGTCTGCGTCGTCTATCGGCATACGACTTTTGTCTATCTTTAGCTACCTTCATGAAGGCTTTAATCTTTTCAAGCTTCTCAGTTGTAGCTTCGATTACCTTAACGCTTCCCAATTCCTTTTGGCCAATATCACCCCAACATACGGGTGTCCTGCATCTCCTACCATATAGCATCTCGTATGGTGGCATACCAATGTTGGCATGATAACTATTGTTGTACGAGAATTCAGCTAACGGTAAGTGGTTATCCCAACTTCCCCTGAAATCAATCACACATGCCTGAAGCATTTCTTCCAATGTCTAAATGGTCCTTTCCGACTGACCATTAGTTTGGGGATGATAAGCCGTGCTAATATGTAACCTCGTCCCCATGGCATCATGGAATTTCTTCCAGAATTTAGATGTAAACCGGGTGTCACGATCTGACACAATAGACACCGACACTCCATGACGAGTTACAATCTCCTTGATGAACAGGTCAGCCAACCTCTCGGATGAATATGTCTCGCGGATCGGTATGAAGTGAGCACTCTTCGTCAAACGGTCAACAATCACCCATATGGCATCGTATCCTTTCGGAGTACGGGGCAGTTTCGTAATGAAATCCATGGTGATGTGCTCCCACTTCCATTCCGGTATATCCAAAGGTTGGATCTTTCCATACGGCTTCTGATGTTCCGCCTTCACTTGCAAGCAAGTAAGGCACTTACTCACATACTCCGCCACGTCACGTTTCATACCCGGCCACCAATAATCTTTCTTCATGTCTTGATACATCTTTGTGGCACCAGGATGAATGGAATATTGAGTCTTGTGAGCTTCATCCAAAATCCTCACACGTAGATTCTCGAAACAAGGAATCCACACCCGTCCAAATCGAGTTTTAACACCAAGCGTGTTCTTACCCAATTCTCCAACCAGACCTCTCATTCTTTCAGAGTTTAGATGATCTTCTTTTAATGCCTCATCCTGAAACTCCTTGACTTGCTTCATTACATCAGAGGTCATGATCAGTTGGTATGCTTTCACCTGAATCGGCTTGGGCCTCTCCTTCCGGCTAAGGGCATCGGCCACCACGTTGACTTTGCCCGGATGGTAATAGATTTCACAATCATAATCCTTTATAAGCTCCAACCATCGCCTCTGCCTCATGTTTAGATCTTTTTGCTCGAAGAAGTAATTCAAGCTCTTGTGGTCTGTGAAAATGGTGCACTTCGTTCCGTATAGATAGTGCCTCCAAATCTTTAGTGCAAAGACCACGGCCGCTAGCTCCAAGTCATGAGTAGGGTAGTTGACCTCATGAAATTTCAACTGTCAGGATGCATAGGCTATAACCTTCCCTCTCTGCATTAATACACACCCCAACCCCGAGTAAGAAGCATCTGAGTATACTACCAAATCCTCGCTTCCTTCGGGTAACAACAAGACAGGAGCTTGAGTCAACCTTACCTTTAACTCCTCGAACGCCTGTTCTTGAGCTTGACCCCATGTAAACTTTACATCCTTTCGGGTCAACTTGGTCAGGGGAGAAGCGATCTTGGAAAAGTCCTGATAAACCTTCGATAATACCCTGCCAACCCCAAGAACTACGGATCTCGGATGGCGTCTTGGAGACTTCCATTGCATCACAGCCTCCACCTTAGCTGGGTCTACCATAATCCTGTCGGGATTCACCACATGACCCAAGAACTGAACTTCGCGTAACAAAAACGCGCACTTGGAGAATTTGGCATATAACTTCTCCCTTCTTAAGGTCTCTAACACCTCCCGAATGTGATCGGCATGCTCCTCCTTGCTAATCAGGATATCATCAATAAACACAATCACTGATTTATCTAACATTGGCTGACACACTCGATTCATCAAATCCATAAAAGCAGCTAGCGCATTGGTCAGACCAAATGACATAACAAGGAATTCATAGTGACCGTAGCGCGTGCGAAAAGCTGTTTTAGGGATATCCTGCTCCTTCACCTTCAGCTGATGGTAACTAGATTGAAGGTCTATCCTTGAAAACCAACTGGCATCTTGGAGCTGATCAAACAGATCATCTATTCTTGGTAGGGGGTATCGGTTCTTCATTGTCAACTTGTTAAGCTCACGTTAATCGACGCACATCCTCATACTACCGTCTTTCTTCTTCACAAACAGGACCGGAGCACCCGAAGGAGAGATACTCGGCCTAATGAACCCCTTATCGAGTAGCTCTTGCAACTGCTCCATTAGTTCTTTCATTTCCGTGGGAGCTAACCGATACGGTACTTTGGCAACGGGTTGAGCACCGAGTATCAAGTCAATTTGGAACTCAACCTCATGATCTGGTGGCACACCGGGTAAGTCTTCCGGAAATACGTCTGGAAAGTCGCACACAACTGGTACGTCCGATAGTTGCGGTGTTGGCGTGTCCACGTCCTTTATGTAGGCCAAGTAGGCACTACATCCATGCCTCATGCACTTCCCCACCACTGCCATCAAAATCACCATCGGGATCATCACGACTCGATCGCCATAAACCGTCACCTTATCCCCATTAGGTGCTGTCAATCGGATCAT
This sequence comes from Flaveria trinervia, assembly GCA_025506515.1. NCBI lineage: Eukaryota > Viridiplantae > Streptophyta > Magnoliopsida > Asterales > Asteraceae > Flaveria > Flaveria trinervia. The sequence goes on from CM046449.1 coordinate 2,101,927, forward strand.
CTTCTTGCGACACACAATATTTGCTTCATAGGTTGCTAACCAGTCCATCCCTAGTACTACATCAAATCCACCTGGGGGTATTACGTGTAACCTAGAAGCAAACCTATGGCCTTCTAGTTCTATGGCATAGTCCTCTATCACCTCAGTAATTCTAGTGGACTTACCAATAGCGGTTTCTACATCGAATGGCTCACCAATACATCTACTCTTATTGGGAACTTAGCACCAAAGGTAGCAGAAATGAAACTCCTACTAGCACCAGAATCAAACAACACAGATGCAAGAGTTTGGTTTACTAGGAACATACCTAACACCACATCGGGGTCTGTCCTAGCATCCGGTCTTCTTCACTCCGGAACTCTCGGCCCTTGGCTTCTTATACTCCCTGCTCATGTGACCACTTCCCCCATAGTTGAAACACTTCATGCCTCCACAATCTCTAGCCATATGGCCAGACTTCCCACACTTGAAACAAACATTCGACCCCCATCTACACTCGCCACCATGCTCCTTACCGCACTTGCCACACTTCTCCAACCCAGCACCAGCTGTGACCACACGTCGGTCACCTACCCTCGCCACCTTATTGTTTAGAGAGGCTCTACCACATCCAAACCGTTTCCCATTCCAGTTTCTCCCATCCTACTCGTTTTCTTCTCCTCAGCCACTACCACCTCACGCTCATCATATAGTCTACCAGCCAAATCAACCACCGACCTAAAAGTGCTCGGCCGGGCGGCGATCATATGCCTACGGATATCCGCCGGCAGCCCCTTGATATATTTCTTAATCTTTCGTGACAGTGGTGTCACCTGGTCGGGCACCAGTCGTGCCATTTCATTGAACTTTGTGGTGTAATCTTGGTGCGTCATAGTTCCCGCCTCTAGTTGCAGAAACTCTCTCTCAACTTGTAAGGCCCCGGCATTACAGTGGCCAGTTGTGATTAGCCACTTACTTTACTCTTCATACCCCGAGCATTAAATGTCGTGACTACATCAGTATTGAAATCTACATACAACACATAACCACATACCATGGCACATAAACAGGTTAATATTACGAAAATACATGATGGCACGCAGCTACTCAGATTGGCATCCTATTTCCTTTCGTCCCATTCTCAGTTTAAGTTAAGGTTTATTTTGAAAATTTACCCATTTCACTTAAACTTTGGCTCTGATACCAACTTGTAAGGCCCCGCTCCCGGGATGCTCACAGTTGGTAAATCATCGCACATAAAACATATATTTTACATTTAGTCATTCATAAAGCGTTGCAGCGGAAACATAGAACAAATGGCATTTCATTTCGTCATAAAAACTTTTGCAAAATAATGCATCGTTTGTCGGTTACAAAATTTCGTTGTTTTATTACATAACAAAAGCTTTAAATAAATGGATGCCATCCAAAAGAGCTGAGTAGCCGCCTCGTGCCATCCCCAGCAATGTTTACCTGCCAACTGAAAACATACAAAAGTCAGCGTTGCTGAGTGAGTTCTAGTTTTACAATTAAACATACATAAAATCGTTATTTATTCCTTTCAGAGTCCATACTATATGTTTCATTCGTTCGTGATCATACATCATACGTACATACAGATAACATCATTATTATCTTCCATTTCGTTCGTTAACCTTCAGTCATTAATTACATCTAGTGACATGTATGTTACCCCAAACATTGTGCATGAAGCTGGTAACTGGGCCTGAGGTCTTTCATAGACCCCGAACATTATGCACGAAGCTGACTCCAGTACCTGGGGCAAGTACATTCACCATTCATCTTTCCTTTTTCATTCCGGATCAATGCCATATGCTATACCCCGAACATTGTGCACGAAGCTGGTTACTAGGCCTGAGGTCATTCATAGACCCCGAACATTATGCACGAAGCTGACTCCAGTACCTGACGCAAGCGGCAAGAATCCCATACATATGGTCAATCACAAGGATTGGACCCCAGTGTGCATCCTTCTGGGGTAGCTAACCCGCACACAATTGAGCTAACACCTTTCATTAGGTTAGACCTCCATACATTTGCTTGCAAGACTTTTTACGTTCATTCATTCGTTAATGCATGCCTTCATTCATCATGTTCCTCTTTCATTATCTTCCACTTTACGTTACATAATACTTTCGGATCATTCATTACATAACACGTAAAGCCATGGAAAGATAAACATTCATCATCATAGGAACATAACATAACATATCATTCATACATCATCATACAAGGCATTATTCATACATAAGATGCATCATGCATACCCATGCAACATCATCATCATCATCATAAGCATCAATCACAATGCATAACATGCCCCTCATACCATCTATGACCCCAAAAGTCAACTTATATAGTCCCCCGGGAATTTCCCAAGTCAAAGCCTACTTTACACATTTTTTCTAAAGATCAGAAAAATATTCTAAGTCCTAGGCGCATGGGCACTATGCAGGCGCATGGACACTATTCAGGTGCATGGGGAACACTTAGGCGCATGGGCCACTTTCAGGTGCATTGGTACTGTTCAGGCGCATGGGGAATCTTGGACGTCTGAACACTTAGTAATTTCCAGCCCAATCCAGGCGCATGGATACTATTCAGACGCATGGATACTATTCAGACGCATGAACACTTATTTAGGCGCATGAGCCTTCTGCAAAACATGTTTCTAAGATATTTTAAATCCTAATCATCAAACCCATCGGTTCTAAGCATAATGTAGTTATTCTAAACATGAATAACCTATAAACATTCAAGAACCAGCATCCAACATTCACATTACATACGGGTATTCACACATAAACTTGTAAAATCATTTCAATCCGTTTCCAGCCCCAAAGGTAGTTTAAAACATGTAAAACCCGGGGTCTAGAACTCACCTGGTGCAACTGGGTGTTCTTCCTTTTTACCCTCTTGCAAAGAGTTCAAAACACCTAAAAATGACACCAAAAACACACACACACGAGCACAAACATAACCCATAAGCACCTAAACACATAACCAGGATAAAACCCGACATAAAAACATAAAAACCTTGAATTCACTTTTTTTATTTCTCTTCTTCTTAAATCCGAGAGTGTTCTATGCTCTCTCTCTCTCTCTAAAACCGAGAAAAATGGTGAAGTGAGGGGAGGGTGGGCGGCTATACTCCCTTTACACCAACTTTTGAGAGTTTTGTCCGTTTTGGACACTTTTAGTCCCTCCACTTGGACTTTATTGCCTTTCTTGCTTTTATTCTTTATATCTTGACTTTTAAAAATAACCGGGTGTTACAGTTCCCCTCTTCTCTTATAAACCGTTGCCGCATATGTCGAACAAGAGGGAGCGGGGAAAGAAGAACAACCATTTTACTATGGCACAAAAGGCAGAGGGAATGCCAGACGGAGGAGTGTGACTACCTTATTATGTTATCTGACTTGTATGTGAAAAGCATTTCATACTTGTAACTCATCTCTTCCCCCCAAGTGTGAACTTCAGACTTTTCTTTTTTTCTATTGCTTGGGACTGGGACCACTTACCACTAGTCTTCAACCGGAGGGGTTTATTGCGCACAAACGCCTGGAAGCAGCCTATGTGATAGTGGGTGGAGTGTGGTATCTAGGTCGGATGGAAAGCGAGTGTAGGTTTCAAATCTCATTGAGAACTCTTTTCTAAACATTTTTTCTATTATTATATTTTTTGTTTTTTATTTTACTTATTATTATCTTGTTATATATATATATATATATATATATATATATATAATATATATTATGATATTATTTTTGTTATATTTATTTATTATTTTTCACATGGTGGACTGATTTAGGTGACAACAAAGTCATCTGAATACAATGAATTTTGCAAGTATATAAGCATGTAGGTACATGTTTTTCGAGTGACTATAATTTTTTTATAGTAACTCGATATAATTTTGAGTTTGATGAAAAGACAAACTTAAGTGAAAAAAATAGGAAAAATGAAAGAAAAATACTTACCGATTTTTTTTTACGAGAACCTGCAAAGCTTGTAACAAAGATTGAAGTGTGGATGGCAAAGAAATATTTAAAAGAGACAAGAGTATATTTTGTATTTACCTCTTGAATAGTTAGGTATTGTCTTTTTTATTTATTTAATATTATAGGAACTTTACAATGTTGTACTTAAACTAACTTTTCTTGTAACATATCAAAGTTTTAATAATAAAGTGAGTCTTTTTTATTTATATATGTTGGAAATTTAGTGAAAATATATGTTTTCACTCATTTGAACATTAATAATTAATTGTATTTGTCACAATTTAATTACCAAACCATTTTGTATGTGTTCTCCTAAGTGAAAAGAACACAACGAACCAAACTGTGTCTAAAATGAAGCTAAGATGAATGAGATATCGATGCTCGAAGTTGTGTGGTCTAAACATAAAAGTTGTGAAAAAACTAAGAGAAATTTGTTGTCCTTGGAGGAAAAGTAAACTATAAAATAGTTTATAAGTAGGACTTTCCAAGAGATTGTGTTCCCACATATGTTGAGGGACACCCGAGGTTACGCATAAGGGTGCGGAGCACCCAACGCTCCTGCGCCCGGGCATGGGCTCGGTCGAGGGTGATGGGCACAATGTGGCGCTTTGATGGCACACTTTGCACATAGTCTGTTCATATTCCTCCTAATAACTTTTAGTAATTTAGGCTTTAACTAAGAGACTCTTGACTTAGCTGCTAGTAACAACCTCTGAGCTCAATTACATATATATACAAGACTTGGTGTCTTGCGGAAGCTGAACTTACATGATTCACTACACACAACAAGAAGAAATTTTTGCTTTCTCGCAACTTCGTACTCTTGTTTCAGGTACCTGCTTCAAGTGCTTGGGTGCTCCGGTTGTTGGACCCTTGGATACCATTAGGATTCACCTGGGTGGCTTGAAATCTGCTTTAAGGGACCTCTTGTCTACTGGTTAATTTACATTGTGTAATCTGTGTATTTAGTTTCTTTTGCATTGTAATTAAAGTTTTATCAAAAAGGTTTTTGTTTTATTTTGTGAATGATGTTCCTACAAACTTAAAACATAATTTAAAACATCGTTCTTTTTATGTTTTAAAATTTTTATACTTTGATTTATGCTCTATTGTGAAAAACACATTTGATTAGGTATTTACTTGTTTTAGTTATATTGTTTCAAGAATGGCTTCTTCTTCTACTACATCTACTACTTCTAACACCACTATGGGACCATTAGTTGGTTTAGATACTACCCGGGCTGTGGCCGGTCATGCTAAAAAACCAGAGAAGTTTTGTGGTTTGAATTTTAAGAGATGACAGCAAAAAATGTTATTTTATTTGACTATCTTGAACATTGCGAGGTTCTTGATGGAGTCTCCTCCTACACTTGATGAAGGGGCCGATGCCCAAGTAGTGAGTGCACTTGATGCTTGGAAACATTTCGAGTATCCGTGTCGCAACTATGTATTGAATGGCCTTGAGGACACTTTGTATAACGGGTATTGCAAAATAACGTCTGCCAAAGGATTATGGGAGTCATTAGAACGCAAATATAAAACAGAGGATGTCGACACGAAGAAATTCATTATCGCCCGTTTCTTGGACTATAAAATGATTGATTCCAATACTATGATTAGTCAAGTTTAGGAGTTATAGGTTATACTAACTGACATTGCCTCTGAATGAATGGTTCTTAGTGAAACATTTAAAGTGGCTACCATGGTTGAAAAATTTCCTCCTATTTGGTCGTATTTTAAAAATTATCTAAAATATAAACGAAGGAGATGACAATTGAAGGCCTAGTGGTTTGCTTTCGAATTGAGGAGGACAACCGTATGACACACAAGGGGACTCAAGTTCAACCACTTACTAAGGCAAACTTGGTTGAACATGGTCAATCTTCTAAGGGAGAAAAAAGGTTTAAAAACAAGAACCGAGGCAAGGGTAAGGTTGTGGATCTTAGACCTCAAAAGGATGGTGTGAAAAAGAAGGTGGCTCCCTCCAAAGGGAAATGTGACAATTGTAGTGAAGCTGGTCACCGGGCCGATCAATAAAAGGAACCAAAACGTACAATGAAATGATGATAGATGATGGGATGCCTCTTGTTGCCATGATCTTGGATCTTACAGCAATGAAGGAAGAGGTGAACATGGTATCTAACAACTCTAAAGGTTGGTGGGTGGTTACGAGGGCTTCTCGCCATGTTTGTCCCGATAAAAATCTCTTTAATACGTTTAAAGAGTTGAAGGGTGATCATAAGTTGTACATGGGAAATGCAACAACAGCCGACATCAAGGGTGAAGGAAAAATGATCTTAAAGTTGACTCCAGGGAAGGATCTCACTTTAAGCAAGGTTCTTTATGTTCCGGATTTGCGCAAAAGTCTTGTATCCGGGTGGTTGCTTAACAAGTTTGGCTTTAGATTAATTTTTGAAAGTGATAATTTTGTTTTGTCAAAACATGGAATGTTTATTGGAAAGGGCTATGCCTAGAATGGTATGTTCAAACTTATTGTAACTCCTATCAAGAAAGATATAAATAAATCTAGTTTTTCTGCTTATATGATTGAGTCTTGGGATTTCTGGCATTGTCGTCTTGGTCATATTAATTTTAATTTAATACGTTGATTGATTAAATTAGATCATATTCCATCTTTTCTTTTGAATCAAACTCAAAATGTAAAACGTGTGTTGAAGCCAAACAAAAAGATCATTGTTTAAATTGGTTGAAAGAATAACTGAGCCGTTGGGCTTGATTCACACTGATGTGTGTGGTCTTAAGTCGATTCCCATATTTGGTGGAAATAAATATTTCATCACCTTTATTAATGATTATATAAGATATTGCTATGTATACTTTCTAAAAAGTAAGGATGAAGCAATAGATAAATTGGTTTTGTACAAAACTAAAGTTGAGAATCAACTTAACAGGAAGATAAAAACTTTAAGCAGTGACCGAGGCGATTAATATGTTTCACCAATTGCTGAAATTTGTGCTCAAAATAGAATCATTCATGAGTATATTGCTCCTTATTCTCCATAACAAAATGGCATTGCAGAACAAAAGAATCGTACCCTAAAAGAAATGATGAATTCCATGTTGCTAAGTTCTGGGATGAGCAAGGATATGTGGGGGAGGCTGTTTTGTCAGCTACTTATCTTTTAAACAAAATTCCTTTCAAGAATAAGGATGTTACACCTTACGAGTTATGAATGGGCAGAAAACCATCTTACAAATTCTTGAAAGTGTGGGGGTGATTAGCCAAAGTGGTAGTGCCACCACCGAAGGTTCAAAAGATAGGACCCAACACTATGGATTGTGTATTCATAGGCTATTGCGAACATAGTAAGGCATAATGATTTCTTGTACTTGAGTCGAAGAATCCTGAGATACACAAAGACATGATAATGGAGTTGATTAATACATCTTTCTTTGAAGATGTGTTTCCTTTTTTATCCCAGGATTAGGTAAGTTCATCAAAACCGATTGATGAGATTGTTTATGGAAAAGAAAATCAGAGGTTGAACAGGTAGAGCTAAAAAGAAGCAAAAGGCAAAGGATTGAAAGATCTTTTGGCCCTAACTTTCTTACCTATATGGTTAAAGGTGAGCCTAAAACCTACCAAAAAGTTGTAACCTCTTCAAAAGAACCTCAATGGAAAGAAGCCATCAAAAATGAAATACATTCTATCTTGCAGAATTATACTTGGGAGTTAGTAGATCTTCTAACTGGTTGTAAACCACTTGGATATCTTGAATATTCAAGAGGAAGATGAAAGCTTACGGATCAATTAAATACAAGGCAAGACTAGTGATCAAAGGGTATAGACAAAAGAAAGATCTAAACTACTTATGGATCAATTGATAAATACAAGGCAAGCTTATGGATCAATTGGTGCTTGCAATTGTGGCTTTGGGGAATTTAGAAGTACATCAGATGGATGTAAAAACTATTTTTCTAAATGAGGATTTAGAAGAGGAAATCTATATGGAGCAACCTGAGGGTTTCTCAGCTCCTGGCCAGGAGGGCAAAGTATGCAAACTTGTCAAGTCTTTGTATGGCTTGAAGCAAATTCCAAAACAATGGCACCAAAAGTTTGATTAAGCCATGCTTGATTCTGGTTTTAAGATCAATAAGTGTGATAAGTGTGTATATGTGAAAGATACACTAAGGGGTTATGTGATGTTATGCCTTTATGTAGATGACATGCTTATCATTGGAAGTGATGATAACATGATTAGGTCTAAAAAAGATATGTTGAAAGCAAGATTTGACATGAAAGACATGGGTTTAGCTGATGTGATTCTTGGAGTAAAGATCATTAGAACCCAAAATGGTCTGGTGTTAAGTCAATCTTATTATGTGGACAAGATCCTTGAAAATTTTAATGAAGAGGACACTGGTGTTGCTCGAACTCTAGTTGATACCTCTCATCATCTCTCTAAGAATAGAGGAGAGGGTGTTGCTCAACTAGAGTACTCAAGGATTATTGGCAGTCTTATGTATCTCATGACGTGTACCTAACCAAACCTTGCATATGTTGTGATTAGGCTAAGCAGATACACTAGCAATCCAAGCTCTGAGCATTGGAAGGCTATGACAAGGCTTTTAAGGTACTTGAGATACACAAGGAACTATGGCCTGCACTATGGTCAAGATCCAATTGTTGTGGAAGGATATACTAATGCAAACTGGATATCCGACATAAAAGATTCCAAATCCACTAGTGGTTATATGTTTACCCTTGGGGGAGCAACTATAGCTTGGAAGTCATCTAAACACACCGTTATAGCTAGATCAACAATGGAATCTGAATTTATCGCTTTAGATAAAGCTGGAGAAGAGGCGGAATGGCTACGTCAATTCTTGGAATATGTTCCAGAATGGCCAAGCCTGTGACGGCTATTTGCATACATTGTGATTGCCAATCAGCAAGTGGAAGAGCTCAAAGTACAATGTATAATAGCAAATCAATGCATATACAACGTAGACACAATACGATACAACAACTACTCTTAACTGGATTTATCACTATTGACTATGTGAAGTCAAAGGATAACATTACGGATCTGTTGACAAAAGGCTTAAGCGAAGATTTAGTATACAAGCCATCGAGAGGGATGGAACTAAAGCCCATGGAGTAAACTTGTATAAAGGAAAATCTATCCTAGAAGATTGGAGATCCCAAGATCTAGGATCAATAGGACAACCTATTTATACAAACTGAGGTCACTATCGGGGAGTACTCCAAACCATAAAATGTAAATTGAACATTTCCTAGTCCATTTCTAAATTTTAATCAGTGATATCAAAGAAGGTTAAGCCTATGGCTTTTAATAACTTGTGTAAAGTCACCTATGCGAGAGAGAAGTGGGGTCGCTTCGAATGGATTTGTTGGGGTGCAAATCCTAGAGCTCTTGCAGAACCAAGCTAGTGTTCCATGACCATAACGGACACAAAAATGAGGGGCTAGCCAGACCAAGGAGAATATTGTGTGAAGTGTAATAATGTATACAGAAAAAGGGTTAGTTCAAAGACATCGTGTCCACTAATCGCTAGGATACCAAGTATACTTCACAAAGGAAAGTTCAAAGAGAATATCTACCTATCCTGCAACATTCAACTGCTGAAACTATATCTTGATACTTGAGTACAAAGACTGATTTCCATTCATGTGGGAGATTGTTGGAAATGTAGTGAAAATATATGTTTTCACTCATTTTGGACATTAATAATTAATTGTATTTGTTACAATTTTAATTACCAAATCATTTCGTATGTGTTCTCCTAAGTGAGAGGAACACAACGAACCAAACCGTGTCCAAAATGGAGCTAAGATGAATGGGATATCGATGCTCTAAGTTGTGTGATTGAAACACAAAAGTTGTAAAAAAACTAAGAGAAATTTGTTGTCCCACATTTAAGGAATAGTAAACTATAAAATATTTTATAAGTAGGACTTTCCAAGAAATTGTGTTCCCACATATGTTGAGAGACACCTGAGGTTAAACACAAGGGTGTGAAGCACCCAACGCGCCCGGGCACGGGCTCGGGTCGAGGGCGACGGGTGCAATGTGGCGCTTTGATGGCACACTTTGCACCCAAATCATTTCGTATGTGTTCAATAGAAATCCTCAGTCATTTGTTCTATTTATTTTGTTTCATCTGCTGGTTATTTCACATTGTGTAATCTGTGTCTTTAGTTTCTTTTGTATTGTAATTAAAGTTTTATCAATAAAGTGTTTGTTTTATTACGTGAACGATGTTCCTACAATCTCTACCATTTAATTTAATTTCAAGTTTTCTTATTTGTCATACTAGTGTTATTGTTATTTTCTCATGGATTTGGGCATCTACAACCTTTCACAGGCTATGTAAAACATTTGTCAATATTTTTCTATCCATGTTACCAGTATATCGTAATAACATATATATAATTTTATCAAACCTGATACTGTTAAAGTATTCTTACTTTATTATCCCATAATTATAACGTTGAAACTTCACGCTCCAACAGAGGGGCTAAATACCATGTACTGAACAAACTGCAAAATAGGAACTTTCACAAGGCGAGTTTCATTAGTATAAGAAATTCATCGAAATTTCAAACTTTGGACATATGCATGTGAAGAAATTATTGGTAAACTCTATGGAGGAAAAAAAAGAAAAAGGTAGACTACATGTCAAAGGAAAATAACATCAATGTTATCATGGACCACTGAGAAAACGCGTGAGATTCATAGATTCGTCAGCTTGAAGTTTTTTTTTTATTATTTTTTTAACATAAGGTCTAGATTTTTTCTAGGCAAATTTTCTTTGGATGATGTTTGAACTTAATTGTGAGTCTCCTCTTTTATCATAAGGCTCCATCACTCCATTAGCTTGAAAACTATGTATATTTGTATGTGATAAATTAACAAGTGTTTGACGAGAGTACTTAGATTTTATTTTCTTTATTATAAAACATTTTTAGTATATTAAGGTTGAAATTTAAAATGATCTTTTATTAATTTTTATGACAACTAATTATATTAATAAGATAGGTTAGTATCATTTGAGAATTCACAAAGATCTTAACAATGGCGAAAACTCCTATAGACAAATAACTTATTTATGGTTTATATATAATATGATTAAAAATACAATATTTATTCATCTCTATTGAAAATCAAAAATAAAATAGTGATGGTTTTACGACGATTCTAAACATATATAATACATAATTTGTGTGTTTATGTTTGAGACAATATTTAAAAACATGAATGTTCATATATACTTCTTTTTATAAAACATGGCATATGCGTTTCTTAAAAAACCATTGAGTATATTATAACCATTGACTTGGTTTAGAACCATGAAATTATTGAATATATTTTTTTAATATTTTCATGTCAATCTATGATCTTTTTTTAGAACCGTATATCAAGTGCCTCTTATAATGTTAATGTTTTTGTGTGAGGGTGTCATTTGCTAGTTTGCAAATCTAGTGATACTCGCATTCTTTTTGAAGTGTGTTTTTTAAGACAATTAAGAGTATAAAAACAATTAAGAGAATTATTTATAGAGGTGTACAAACCGGGTTTTTTGAAAAAACCAGTTTCGGTTTAAAACCAAAACCGGTTTGCTCAACTCCGGTCAAAACCGGTTTGGCCTCAAACCGGTTTGGGTTCCAAACCGGTATTAGGTTTTGGAATCCCAACCCTATACAAACTGGTTTGGGTCGGTTTGGAAACCGCTTCGGGTTTTAATTTTTTTAATAATCGTTACAAAGTAAATAAAAAAATAAACTACGAAATCTTAAAAAATAAATATGAAATGTGATAAATAAAATACGCAATTAATTATTTTTATAACTACAAGATGCATTTATATATTCTTATTTATAAAAATTAAAACATAGAACATTACAAGTGAGTATCCAATTTTTGTAAAAAATAATACACAATTAATTTTTTTAAATCAAAGTGAAATAAAATATAAAATATAGAAACAATTCAAACGACATAAAATTCTACTTTTTGTTTTTTAAAAACTAAACATTTAACGTAGTTGTTCTCATTCATCCGTGGCGTATTTTGATACTTTATTATTCGCCCCCCGAACTCGAGCTATTATGAACGTAATCATCATATGCCAATTCATCATCGGTCATTCTGTGTGTTAATTCACTCTCTACTTCGTCCTCATATAATCAGTTTCATATTCGAATTCTCCTTCAAGTGACCATTTGTCTTGTATTCTTTTGGCAACATCTAAATAATCATTCAAGCAATTTGACATTTCAATCGCTTGGGAAGTGAGTCAAGTTCTTCTTATCGATATAATCCTGCAACTAATAGAAAAAACATATTCTGAAGTTACCGTGGGAAGCTTAGACGGTTAGTAAACCTTGTGTCATGGTGGATTGGATGGGAAATTGATTTTCCTTACCTTTTCACCAATCCAATAAGTCAAAAATTTTAAAATCTTATGGAGTAATGGTAGATACTACTAGAAGTGTTACCACATTAACATTTATTACATACATCACTTAAAATATGATTCCGTACTATTTGGTTTGGTATACACGTAAATCAGTTAGTACTCCGTACCTAAACGGTCCTAACAAGTGGTATCGGAGCTTTAGCTCTTGATTTGTGTGTGATTCAATCAATTTTGATATAAAAATCGCGTTTTCACTCAAAAACTCAAACTTTTTGTGTCAAACAGTGTTTTTTGACGTCCCCAGGTCAAAAAGTTAACATTTGTTGGCATACGGAAATTAGGGTTCATGAGAAATTCGTGTTTTCTGCGTCAAAGTGTTCAAAACCTTCGTTTTTGCAAAAACAGCAGCCTTCAGTCGCACGATTAACTCAATCGCACGACTGGACCCAGTCGCACCTCTCATACGCACGATTGAACTCAGTCGCTTTATTCATTCGTACGACTGACCAGCATCATTCGCATAGACTCCAACTGCACTCTCCTTACGCACGACTAAATCCATTCGCACGATTGAATTCATCCACACGCATCATTCGCATGATTGACTCATTCGCATAAGTTCAATCGCACGAGTGGTCCATTCGTCCATTCGCACAAGTGAAGTATTTGAGTTCAAAAGTTTAAAGTTAACGAGATGGAAGAACAATACTCTACGTTCAATGCAGGTAGACACACACGGATCTAGAACCTCTTGCTTCTAGAGAATGAGACTGGAAATCATAATAAACCACCTAAGCTTATAACGTTAGACGATTACCCATAATGGAAGAAACGTTTCGAGATCTACCTCAATGAAGTTGATCCCAACCTTTGGGAATCCATTAAAACAGGATATGACGTGTCGGTTGGTGCAGATGGGGTAAAATTAACATTGGGAGGGATGACTGACAGCCAAAAGGCGAAATATAATGTTGAGAAGAAGGTTTATGCCCTGTTAACTCTGTCTATTCCAAAGGATATATTCCATTAATTTTCTGAGAATAAACAGGCAAAGAAACTTTGGATAGCCTTAGAAAAACGCTATGACGGCAATGCTTCGTTAAAAGATCTAAAGGTAAAAGCTTTGAAGAAGGAGTTTGACAACTTCTCTTTAATGGGTAAAGAAAGTCTGGAAGATGTAATAGACGTATTCTATCATATCATGAGTGAGCTGCATATTCATGGAGCTACAACGTCGATAGAAGACAAGGTATCCATCTTGGCACATGGCTTACCAGAAAAGTGGGATTCGTTTGTATCTATTTCAGAAAAAACAGTATATTGGGAAAATTATACATAAACAACTTCATCCTGAAATTGAGAGAGGAGGAACTCAGGATGAAATACAGGTCACAGAAAGGAACATATGACCAAAATCCTTCACTTTACAACGCCTCTTCCACAACAGCCAGTTTAGAAGCACCCCTTCATACTGCATTTGTCTCAAGTTCAACTGCTCCTTCACCTACCATAGCTTCAGGGTCTGACACGTTTGGGCCATCAAGTACCCATTATATTGCACCTAAGGCTAATGCTACCAAGTTAAAGACCGAGAACCTTGGGAATATCACTCTGAAGGTAGCTAAAGAACATATGGATCTCTTGGTAGCTATTGTTCACTCGTATGATGGTTTGGTTGCAGGAAAGATTGGTAACTGCCATCTAGCTGATGAAGATTACGAACAGGTAGACAAGAATAAACTTGAAAGAATGGACATAATATGGGCATTGGCAAGTGCTGTGTGGAGAGCTAAAAAGTTTGTTAAGAAGACGGGACAAAGCTTGATAGCCACTAAAGGCACTACTTTTGGTTTTGATAAGTCCAAAGTTAACTGCTTCACTGCGAAGAGAAGGGGCACTTTAAACATGAGTGTGTAAAGCCCAAGAAGATAGGTAACGGCAACCCATTCTTAATGTTTAACCGTCAGGACAAACCAACAGTGGAGCTACCTCATCTAGTACAGAGACAAAGGCCTTGACTGCTCAAGGTGATGAAGGACAAGTTGGGACCTTCAAATTTGTCCCTCCGGGAGAATCTAACATTGCAAATGTCGAGGTGTTGGATGATGATACTAAAAGTGAAGATGATATCGCAGTCGAACTAGCAATGTCAGAAATTGAAGAGACTACGAAAGTGGTCAAACCCATTATTGAAGAAAATACCAAAACGACATGTTCAGAATCTCCAGCAGCTGAAGAGTCAACCTTTGCACTGATGGTGGATTCAACTGAATCTTCACAGGTAAGTACTAAAGACCAACTGTTTGACAATCATGCATGTTATGAATGTAATAAATTAAGGAAGAGCATAGATTTGAAATTTTCTAGGTTATTAGATCATAATGATAGCTTAGTAAAGGACTTGCAACTGTGCACAGAAGCAAATCGCATTTTAATACTAAATGAGCAAAGTTACAAAGAGAAAATAGAACTATTAATTAAACAACTAAGGGAAACCGAAGTTGTGGATTTTAACCAAACAAATGACATTAAATTCTATTTAAACTCCTTGAAGAAACTAAAAAGGAAAAAAGCAGTTTTGGAAGTCGAAGTAAATTCATTAAAACAAAAACTGCACAGTTCGACTAGTTTTTCTCACATAGTTTAAAACTTAGTGAAAG
Source organism: Flaveria trinervia (assembly GCA_025506515.1). Classification (NCBI taxonomy): domain Eukaryota; kingdom Viridiplantae; phylum Streptophyta; class Magnoliopsida; order Asterales; family Asteraceae; genus Flaveria; species Flaveria trinervia. Next base: position 2,116,994 of record CM046449.1, read on the forward strand.
AACGAAATAATAGGGAGGGATTAGATTACAAAGTGGTTTCACCACCACATGAGATTTTTTTAAATACTAAATGTCGACCAGTAAATAACAATCCTATTAAGGATCATGTGGTGACCACTCCTCTAGTTAGTGATCCAGATTTCACTTGTCAAACGGTGGAATCTATCACTAAACTAAAGGAGGACACTTTGAAATCTAAGGGTAAAATACCGATTGTAAATTTGGACGAACAGTTCAAAAAGGTCAATGTAGAGTCAGTTTCCACCACGTCTAGTTCTGAACATATACTGATGAAATAAAGTACCCAACCACGTGCTCTACGTAATAGTTTAAACAAACAAAAGGCAAAAGATGTTACAACCGTTCAAAATGTAAATTTTGTTAAAGAAGTTAAAACATCTAAACAAGAAGAGTTAAAACCCAACAAGCCCAAAGTCACACCGGTCTCACACACTTCCCCACAGAGGCGTCTTTCCTAACCTGTAGAAGGTCGATCGTGCTATAATTGCGGAAAGAGAGGATACATTGCTTCTAATTGTCCTCGGTATCTGACACCAAGAAAGAAAATTGAACTTCATGATACTAAACAGATTTCTTCTAAAATGAGTTCTATTACTCCACCTAAAAGAATAATGAAACTAAAGTTCAAACCATAAACCAGTCGTCTGTTTATCACAAGCAGGCCTTGCACAAAACTGGTTTGTGGAAAGAAAAGTCAAATCCTATGTCTGATACTGAGAGCAATAAGAAGAATGATATGCCCTCGCCCTCAAATGGACAGTGGGTTGAATTTATGATGTGTGATTCCTCTGGGTTACCCAAGCCAGTTAAGGCTTGGGTCCCAAACCTTCACTAATCATTTCCTTTGAATGTGCAGGGTGTTCGTTATAGTGATATTACAAACACTTGGATTGTGGATAGTGGAGCATCTAGGCACATAACCAGGAGCTTGTCTCTCCTCTCAAACGTCAAACATATTAAGGAGGACATGTTTCTTTTGCTGGAAATAAAGGAGGTTACATCACTGCACAAGGAGAAGTAAAAAGTTAAGTTTGACAAGGTCAACTATGTTCAACAACTATAAAATAACTTACTTTCTGTATCCTAGATTTGTGACAAAGGTTTCAAGGTTGTTTTTGACAACAAGAAGTGCTACGTGTTGAAGAAGGAGTACATCATTCCCGAGGACCAAATTTTAATGTCAGCTTCAAGGTATAATGACTTATACGTCTTGGATCTATCAAAGGTCTCCACAACCGATCATCAAGTCAAATGCTTCTTGTCAAAGGGAACTGAGAAGGAATCCATCTCCTGTCATAGGAGAATGGGACACATAAATCCAAGGAAGATGAATCATCTCATTCAGAATGATTTAGTCAATGGAGTTAATGTAAAAAACTTTCAACTTTCGGATTTCTGTGTGGCATGTAAGAAAGGGAAGCAGACCAAGAAGTCTCACAAGGCAAAGAATATCAACTCTATTGAATTGCCTCTCAAACTTCAACATATGGATTTGTTTGGTCCTGTAAGCACCAAGAGCATCGCTGGAGGTCTATATTATTATGTAGTCACCGATGACTATTCTAGATTCTCTTGGGTAATGTTTCTGAAATCCAAATCAGAAACATTTGATTTGTTCAAACAGCTTGTGACCATATTGGAATCTCTATACAAGTTTAAAGTACGTCAGAATCGCTCAGACAACAGTACAGAATTCAAGAATCAGTGGATGGGGGCATTCTGCAAAGAAAAGGGAATTGTACATCAGTTCACATCTTCCTACACTCCACAGATGAACGGAGTTGCTGAATGGAAGAACAGAAGCTTGATAGAGATAGCCAGGACGATGCTAGCAGACTCAAAACTGCCTATCCAATTCTGGAATGAGGCAGTAGCAAATGCATGTTACACTCTGAATCGAGTCTTGGTGGTTAAACGACATGGTAAAACGTGTTACGAGTTGCTCCAACAACGTGAACCTAATCTAGAGTATCTTGAACCGTTTGGCGCACTATGTACACTTCTGAAGAACACATCAGTCAGGAAAGTTCAGTGAAAAGGCTAAAGAGGGTATTTTTCTAGGATACAACATACCGAATAAGAGGATTTACAACAACTCAACGGGTCAAGTAGAAGTGTGGTGCAACGTTGACGTTCAGAGATTCACCACCCCCCTGCAGGAAATGGACCCGCCTTCTTTTTCGATTATGAGGGCTTCTTCAAGTCCTTCAACATTACTCTCACTTCTTCTGATGCTGAGCTATCGACAAAGATGATGTATGATGTCTTAAACACATCGCCCTTAGACTCAACAACATCTAGTTCACAAGGCCAGTCTTCAAGTAACTCAAGGGGAGCACTGGAGGTAAGTGACTCATCTTCTGATGATGAAGAAGTGGAAAACATTAAGGTGGATTAGGAGGAACAAATTCCGACTACTACAAGTACACATGCATCAGATGTTGATGCCTTTAACACTTCGGAACCCCATACTCCCACTGGCTCAGAGACTGAACCTGTGGTTCATAATCTGGATAATGAGGTAGTTGTACCCACCACTCTTGGATCTCGACTAAATGTTTATCATCCTCTGGACAATGTCATAGGGGATGTACAATCGGGAGTACAAACAAGAAATCAGCTATACTCAGCTGACTATGCCTCAGTCATAGAAAAAGGCTACCTTCACGACGGTGCTTATCGATGTTTTGTGTCTTAATTTGAGCCAAAATATGCAAGTGATGCCTTAAATGATGAGGCTTGGGTGAGTGCCATGCAAGAAGAACTTCTTCAATTCAAGAAGTTAGGAGTGTGGACTCTGGTGGATAGACCTAAAGGTGCTAAGGTCATTGGCACTAAATGGGTTTTGAAATGCAAAAAGGATGACCAAGGGGTCATTATCTGAAACAAGGCTCGACTAGTAGTTCAAGGATTTCGACAAGTCGAGGGGATTGATTACAATGAAGTCTTTGCACCGGTGGCAAGAATGGAAGCTATCCGTATCTTCCTAGCCTGTGCCTCTTACATGAAGATCAAAATCGATCAACTGGATGTAAAGAGTGCATTTTTTCATGGTGAAATCCGAGAGACAGTGTATGTCAGTCAACCCGAGGGATTTGAGGATCCGTATCATCGGGACAAAGTTTACAAGCTAGACAAGGCTCTATGTGGGATTAATCAAGCCCCTAGAGCATGGTATGAGAAGCTCTCAACTCATCTTGGAAACACGGGTTTCGAAGAGGAGTGATTGATTGTACATTGTTTATCAAAGAAAAGGATGGTGACTTACTGCTTGTACAGATCTATGTTGATGACATAATCTTCGGGTCCAAAAACGAAGAATTGTGTAAAGAATTTGAAGCAGTAATGAAGGCAGAATTTGAGATGAGTGCCATGGGAGAAATGAAGTTCTTTCTCGGGTTATAGGTGGATCAGACACCTAAGGGAATTTTCCTACATCAAACCAAGTATTTAGGTGATATTCTCATTCGGTTCAATATGGAGAATGCTTCCGCAGCTGGGATTCCACTTGCTACAAACCATGATGTGGCACCCAACGAAAGTGGCGATCTGGTTGATGCCACCATGTACCAAGGAATGATTGGCTCTCTCATGTACCTCACTGCCTCAAGACCTGATATCATGTACGCGACGTGTCTATGCTCCAGATATCAAGCGAAATCGAAGGTCAGCCATCTCATCAGAGTTAAAAGGATATTTCGTTATCTGAAGGGTACTCCAACACTAGGGTTGTGGTATTCTCATAATGATGATTTCGAGCTTACAGCGTATAGTGACTCGGATTATGGAGGTTGCAAAATGAACTACAAGACAACATCAGCGGGATGTTAATTCTTTGGGAGAAGATTAGTCACCTGGCAGTGTAAGAAGCAGACATCGGTTGCTCTGTCAACCTATGAAGCTGAATATGTTACTGCTGCAAGTTGCTGTTCACATATCATCAGGATTCAACAGCAAATGCGGGATTACGGTTTGTAATTCTCTAACACACCTATTTATGTTGATAACTCTGTTGCTATAGCCGTAACTAAAAATCCGGTCCAACATTCTAAAACCAAACACATCGGAATTAAATATTACGTGATTGTTTTGAAAAGCATTTAATCAATGTTGTTAAAATAAATACGGATTTTCAACGCATCGATCTCTATACAAAAGCCTTTGATAAACCAAGATTTTTATATCTCTTAGAGGTTAACAACGTGAAAAATAAAAGTGATGTAATTTCAGAGGATGAAACTGTGTAGTCCGACATTTTTGGTTTTATTTTTCTTTAATTTTTCTTTTTTTAGATTTCCTGTTTTATAAAATTCAAAAACTCCAAAAATATTTTTTGGTTTTAGAATTTTAGGGGGAGAATAGATTAAGTTATTATAATTTAGTTGTTTTAGTTTCAGTGCATAAAAAAACGAGGGAGGAGGACAGTCTAGTTAAGAGAAATAAGATTGTATCTATGATACTGATTCAATGACTATGGAAAATAATAGTACACAAGAACAAATAGTTTGGGACTTTAAAGGAATGAAATTGTTCAAAATTTAAAATTCGAAGTATAAGTCTGAGATGTCTAAGCAACATAAAAGGAAAAATGATAGTAAAACTAGCTGCTACTAAGGTAACACAGAGAAAGTAGATCTAGAGGTTGCTAGACCACTACATGATGTGTCGGTAGATTCAACACAATAGATAAATAGACCTCATTGGTGAGTTCAAGCTCAAACTAAGTTGTTTAACAACCTGTGGGTTATCATCTTATCCCTGGTTAACACAATCAACAAAGTTCCAATAAGGGGTGACGAACAAAATAAATGCCACAAATGTGTGCGGATGACCATCAAATGAGCAAAGCACATGACAAATGCAAAAAGCAATCAAGCTAATAACCTGTGTTGTTGGTGCGATCTGTGCAAAAAGAATATAATTGCTCAAACAAGAAGATAGGTTGTGTGCCTCTCTGTTGTGCGGTAGCACTGACCGGAGGATAAGCATAACCTAAATATTCTTGAATTCATTGTTGTTTGCGCCTCTCTGCTATGCGATGGCACTGACCTGAGGCTTGGCATCTCTTTGAAAGCTCTTAGAATAGTTTCTTCTTGTCAAAATACCCGTAGACCACTCAAAAATCTCCTGAGGAATGTTGATTACCATATAAGTGTGGGATTCATAAATGCTTGTTGAAATAGTTAAACCTTAAATCATCACCAATGTGTGTCAAAAATCTATGTATGGATTTAAGAGGACAAGTATACTGACAATTATCGTGGCTGCAACTCTTGAAAGTCAAAACCACTGTGTGCATCTTATGGCACTAGTATGATTTCCTAGACTTGCTAATGACTCTCGATGAAAACAAGAATCTAGCATCAAAAGGTTTTGGTAACATGTCCCGAATGATTTGATTTACCTGTATGATTCCATAATGAATCATTCTCGTTATGGTCAAAATAATTTGTGGCTGTACTGTTAGAGAAATAAATCTGTTAGATATCTATCTTAGGATTTCCACCTCACACAAAATTACAAAAATATGTTTTAGTTCTATCTTTTAGCTCTAGTTGTTTAATATGTTTAATTTTTAGTCAGTTTAGTTTTTAAAAGTCGGACTATTCATTGGAATTCTATCTGGGATTTAATCATTAAAAAGGGTCACGTCTGAGGTGACCAAACATGTTTACTGTTAAACGGATCATGTCTAAGGTGACAAAATGTATTTTCTGTTAGAAGGATCACGTCTGAAGTGATCAAAAGTCCTCTAAGTTAAAATGGTCATGTTTGAGATAATCCAATGCTCGAAATCTTTTATAAATTGTTAAAAGGGCTAAGTGTCAAATGGTCAAAAAGTCAAACTCATAAGTATGAGCCATTCGCATGACTGGACCATGAGTATGGACCAGCCGTATGATTGAACCATACGTATGAGCCCAATCGCACGATTAACCCACACGTATGGGCTAGACATGCAATTGGACCATAAGCATGAGTAAACTCACACGATTGGATCATAAGAATGAACCAATCACATGAATGGAGGTGACCGAATGAGACAATCGCACGACTGACACATAGTCGCACGACTGAAAGTGACCGACTGTGCCAGTCGCACGACTGACCCTCAGTCGCACGAATCAAGAGTGCGAATAGGTTCAGTCGCACGACTGAAGGAAACCCTAGTATAAATAGAGGGGGAGTCGGTCGCAGACATTTATCACCCCCAAATCGCCCCTAAATCGCACGAAGTACCGTTACTCTACCCGATTTTCTTGTGATTGTTCTAGACTACTGATTGTAGTGACCTAATGATTTCTAGTGTTTATACAGGTAATGCGTGATGATATTCACTCCAAAGTTCAAACAATTCGTGCCCTAATGATCGAATTTAAGCCCTAAACTTAACCAAGACTTAGTTTGCCTAAGAAACCTATAAAACTAAGTATATTGTTCAAATTAAGGTTATTAGGTGTTATGTCGGTCATTTGCGAGACTAATGAACCAAACCACGACATCTAACATCAAGTTTTGCTCAAAAATTAAATTTAAATGGAAAAACAGTTTGTCATGCGAATGGACACCCTGATGAACTTCAATCGCACGACTGAGCTGGGCGAATGGCCAAATCGCACGACTGAACCATACGTATGAGTTCACTCGCACGACTGGTGTAAACGCATGGGATAGCATACGACTAAGCCTAGTCGCATGCTCAGTCGTACGTATGAGCTTAATCGCACGACGAGATCTCAGTCGCACAGTTCATTCGCACAACAAAACAAAAGATTTCAAGTCCAATAAATCAAATTGTTACTCATTGACACTCACTAATGTTTATTTACATTGTGTAACAGATGGCGAGTTGTTGGACTATGAGCACAAAGCATAACCTTTGTGCTCATCTGGATCTGACCTCCCGGAACGCGGCTGATTTCTCTGCTATCATTACATTCTTATGGAGATCGAGGATCTTCCGTGCTATATCGTCTTTGTGCACTCCGTACCGTTCAGTTCAACAGCCTTTCTGGGAAAGCGCTATGGTTGACAGGTCCTTAGAGCCCTACTGTATCAGAAGCTCCATTTTGGTCAAGCTATAGAGATCACCGAGGAAGATATCAGGACAGTCTTGGAGTTTGGGGATGATGTTGACTGCCTCACACGGCTAAAACCATTGACCGTGCGAGGCTGTTTTCTACGGGCCAAGTACTTGGGGGATATCAACGCAGGTGTGCTCAACAAGAGCAACCTGTGCCCCCAATTTAAGTAATTGGCCCATGTGCTGCTTAAGTGCATTGCCTCAAGGAAGGGAGGCTTCGATGAGATATCCAATCAGATTCAGAACGCCTATGTGGCATTGGTGCTGAACCAATTCATTCAACTTCTCGAGGATGATCTTCACCTACCTGGTGGAGAACATTGAGGCGAAGGGCAAGGAGGGATTTTGCATGTACCCTCGCTTTATGCAGATGATTATTAACTAGAAGCTCCCGTTGCTACCAAAGGAGAAAGAGGATGTCATGGTGCTTGAGGTGATGGATGATACCACCTTAGGTAGGATGAAGGTCTACAGGGGGAAGCAGGTAAAACCCCCTGTCAGGCGACTGTTTGAGCATCTGGCCCGTGAGGATTATGTGGCGCCAGCTCGGAGGAAGTGGCGCCATGATGACAGTGTCTCAGACACTGAGCAGACGTGCTCCCTGCTGATGATTCTAACGATGATGATAGCGGTGATGGTGGAGATGCTGGCCCCACTCAATCTAGGGCCACTACTACTGATGTGACATCTCCATCATCCACCAGAGGAGGAGCAGAGCCAACTAGATTCCATTAGGAATTTTGACCTTATGAGGAGGAGAGGTCGGATGAGGAGCCCTTGACTCGAACGGTGGGCAGCAGGGTAGTTCCCACCAAGCGAGGGATTCGGGAGGTTGGTGGACGCCCGGGCGAGTCCGGGGAGACTACGACTGATCCTACCTACATCCCAGATCAGCCCAACATCCCAGGGGGAGCATCCGCCTTGAAGGGTTCGAGGAAAAAGAGGATGGCTCAGTCCTACGGGATGAAGCCCAAGAGACGGAGGTACACGTTGATCACTACCTCTTCACCCATCACCACCACAGCTACCACCACCACTACCTCAACCACCACCACTGCTACCACTCCACCCACCACTACTACCACACCTCCACCTTCTACTACTACAGCCACCCCTCCATCATCTACATCTATGCCACCATCCATCTACACTACATCCACCACCACTACCACCACCCACACAGCTGGGACCTCATCTCAGGTCCCACTGACTTTTGGATCCTCTCTCCCCACAGTTGGGTTAGAGGAGCAGCTGGCCAATCTTAAACGGATTGTGCTTAAGTTGCTAGCTACTGATGAGTAGCAAGCTACTCAGCTCAATCAACTGATGGACCTCACTGTCTCCCAGGCTCGGGAGATAGCTGAGCTTCGGGAGCAGCAGACCTCGTCGATACAGAGGATACAGGATCTTGAGTTACAGAACAAGAAGTTGGTGCTGAGGCTCAAAGGCTCTAAAGATGAGCCTCTCAAGATCAAAGAGAAAGATGATGATGATGATGGTGATGATGATGAGGATGAGGAAGATGAGGATGATGATGAGGATGAGACAGAAAAAGGAGGTGATGATGGTGCAGGAGAGAAAGATGGAGGAGATGATGAGGAAGGAGATGATGCGGCTGCATCGGCTGCCACACAAGCAAGAGAAAGACGCTCCAAGAAGACACAGGATCAGGAAGCCTCGTCCTCAGCTCCGCCTGCAGAAGAGCCCATGATTTAGGATAAAAGGAATGTTTAGATGTTTATGTAATTTTAGATCTTGTGTAATTGAATCATGTATTAAACTTATGTATTTAATGTTTATATATATTTGCTATTTAACTGTCTTGATTATTGACAAATGATTGATGTGTTAAATGTTTAAATCAAGCAGATCAACCATCTCAGCAAGACGAGTATGATGTTGCTCCCCTACAGCAAATCAAGTCTCAATTCACTATGATACTTGATTTTCAAGGGATTGTCAGGAGGTCTGTGAGTTATACTCCTGAAGAAGGAGAGATAATTCATGACCTTACTGATGAGCAACTTGCGGAGATGTTCCAGCTAAATCCGAAAGAAATTGTTAAGGATGCCCCTACTGTTGACGTGTATAGTGACGCCGAGCTTAATGATGTGGACGAAATAGAGATTGAAGACGTCACAACACAGCATTATACACAATATACTAATTGAGAGGGAAATGTGGTTCCTAACTTTGGGGATACTCTCGACAGTAGTACATATGACAAACTGGATACGATGGAGAAGGAGGCAGAGAAGTCAAAAAGCCAAGCCCAATCCTCGGACGCCAATGTTGACATAAAGAAGGCTGAATGAGCGGTGTATTTTGCAGAGATCCGAGCCCAATGCACTGCTTCAAAGCCAAGTGCCTACACCAAGCTCTACAAAGTAAAGAAGCATCTAAAGGTGGCAGGAAAGATTATAGCTTGGGCCTATTTTTAGGATCTAAATGTGTATGCCATGAAGAGAGAGAAGGGCATAAAGTACTTTTGGTTTCCACATGATCTAAAGACTCTTCCAGATTTTGAGCTCAACCAGCTGACACAACTAAAGTTGCTATATGCTAATCCAAAGAAAATGTCAGGATGGTTTGACGATGCATTGCAGAAAGAGTACCACACCATGTGGGTCAATTTCAAACCTCAACAACCGACGAGGTACATCAGACGATCTGAAGTTGATTCCATTACTGGAAGCCAAAGATAGTGTTGAAGTGGAGTCCACCACGCACAATGTCAAGAATCCCTCTAAGGAAAATGCCACAGACTTCACTCCACACTTCAAGTGGTGGTAGTACGATTGGAGAACAGGTGAAGCAATTATAGTCTTGCAAAAGGAGATCCAAATGGATAGATACTATTTGGGTATTTGACCCAATGTGGCTGACTAACTTGTCTGCTGATGATGTATACACATTGTACAAGTGGCCACTGTTTTATGATTCGCAAGACATTATACAAACCCTCCAGTCCCAAAATGTTATAAGACTTTGTTTTGTATTTGAGATAAACTCCGGAGTTACAAGAGATGAAAAGTACAAGAAGTTTGATGAGCTGATGAAGAATGTTAGACAATGCTGTAAACTAGGTCCAAGGGGGAGTTTGTAGATACATGTGTACCTAGTTTAGGAGCTCAATATAAAATGTCTTTCATGTCTTACGTATATGTAATTGAATGGGTATGAATGAAATGAAATATGTTGGTGATGCTTATAATATTTAATATTACATTGTTTATTGTGTGATAACACATATTGAACTAACTATATAGGTTTGTGGTTGTTTACATAGTTCTTAGTCAATAATGGTTAAGAAACATGCTTAAACTTAATCGTGTGAAGAAAAATTAGGTCATGATATAATATAAATAAACCCACTAATGCAATTTTGCAAGTATCGCTTTTTTGTATGTGTTTCTCATGGTGTAAATCACCATCCAAGGAGAAATCCTCTCCTTGGGTGGGTTTGATTTCACCAGCCATCTATGATTATCATTGTAATTTGTTTATTAACATCAATGAAATCATAACATTATTTATCCAACTCTTTGTTCTTTTATTCACACGCGTCCACCCATCTTAATTTTGATTTCTAGATCTGAATGAGATGAATCCTAAGATCCAAACTCAATGAATCTAAAATTTTGATTTAGCAAAATGATATCAAAGCTGTTGGTTGCTAGATTTATCTAAGTTTCAGATCTGATCTCATCTTTAATGATATCAAGAACAATGAAGAAAAGAAGAAAAATGAAGAAGAAAGTCCATGTTCATCAAAAACCTATTTGTTCATACTCGTAATCAGAAGAAAAACCAACAAATATGTTCAACTATGGTATGATTTTAAGAATCATGAACATGTTCATGATTATTCCTTCAAAATTCGACACAATTAAACAAGATTAACATCAAAAAAGAAGAAAACATATTTGTTCATCTCAAAATCAAGAAGAAAAATCATCAGATCTGTTCTAATATGGTACGATTTGAAGAAAAATAATCATTCACTAGATTATTCCTTCAAAATTCAATGCAATTGAACACGATTATCATTAAAAACAAAGAAAAGATGAAGAAATGGAAGCTACTGTTGATTTCCCGACCTGCACTGTAGTGTGATATCATTTTTGTTCAAGTCTGAAAACAAATGCGGATGAAGCTTCATCAAATGCAGATGTGTTATACATAAATGTGGATGTGTTATACACAAATACGGATGAGTTGTAACCAAATATGGATGACTTGGCAACAAATGCGGATACCTTGTCACAAATGCGGATGACTTGTCACCAAATGCGGATGCCTTGACACCAAATGCGGTCTTATAAACAAATGCGGGTAGTCCAAGCACAAATGCGGATGCTTTGAAGTCAAATGTGGATGCATTATAATCAAATGTGGATGCCTTGCAAACAAATGCGGATGCTTTGCAAACAAATGTGGATGAGTTAGAAAAGAAATGCGGATGTGTTGCAAGAAATGCTTATGAACAGTTGATGAACAGGAATTCAAAAAAAAGAAAAACATGAACATGGAACATTGCAACCAACAGGCACGTCTGTTTTCATCATGAAAGCAAAAAAATAGTATAGAAATCAACTTTGGTCGCTTTTTCACAAATTCATCCAGGGACTTGTACAACTATTAGATGCCCTTTTTGAAGTACTTGAGCTCATATTTTTTGATGATGTTTTGCACCCGTGTTTGACTACTAAGAGGACAGTTAGCCGGACTTTAATCAAGGGAGTACTCATTATCTGAAGACTGTCATTTATCAAGTTATTTTAAAAGAGTGGAAGTGTGTTCAATATTGATTCATGTTTTTCATGCAGTTTATTGATGTTCAAAGCCTCACCATATGCCTAATACATTCTAATCCTTGAGTTGTGATATGAACTATAATCCAAGAGTGATACAACCCATATCCAATACCAAGAAGTATTCTCAAGAGATTCTAACCTTTGTCAGAAATATATTAGGAGGAGCTTAATCTGAGGGGGAGAATATAAGTGAATTGTGCCAGAACATCAGTTGATCAAGAATACATGTGACAGAGAAGATATTCAAATTCAAGGTTTGGCAAGCATCAATTTAGGGGGAGTATTGTTGGAGTTCAACAATAAAATAAACTAAAGCTTACCAAATCATAATTACAGCCAACTGAAGATCTTATTATACGAGTTCAGAGACCAAGTTGATTACAACAAAACAAGACAAATACAAGATGAAGTCAATATCAAGGCAACAAGAAAAGTCAAAATTAGGTCATGATGTAATATTATTATATATAGACCCACTAGTGCATTTTTGCAAGTGTGGATTTTCTGTGTGTGTTTCTCATGGTGTAAATCACCATCCAGGAGAAATCCTCTCCTTTGGGTGGGTTTGATTTCACCAGCCATCTATGATTATCATTGTAATTTTTTTATCAACATCAATGAAATCATAACATTATTATTATACATCTCTTTGTTCTTTGATTCACACACGTCCACCCATCTTAATTTTGATTTCTAGATCTGAATGAGATAAATCCTAAGATCCAAGCTCAATGAATCTGAAATTTTAATTCAGCAAAACATCCCAGGGAGGTCATCCATCCCTGGATTACTACCACCTGAGCACGCTTAACTATGAAGTTCTCCTCTCATCCACAGTCAATGCGCCCAAAACGTGTTAATTCTATTAGACACCATACATTCCTTATGAACTACTTATCTGTCGTGTCCATGTCCGGTGTGAGATTTATATATGGTGTGACAATCACCTCCCCTTTGGACTCGTCATCCTCGATGGGTCCGAGAACTCACCACCCCCGATAAGGTCTATCCCACAGTCCCAAACGGCATAGGAGTGGCTCTGATTCCATTCTGTAACATTTGGCCCTTCATACCACCAATATTGTCTACTTAGCCCATGAGAAGCTCAAGGATTTGATTTTGGTTGCCCAGTTGGAAACTTTCCCCAGAGGTCACCAATCCCTGGATTTCTACCACCTAAGCACACTTAACAGTGGAGATCTCCTCAAATGCATAATCAATGCGCACAAAACATGTTGATAATATTAGAGACCAGACATTTATTATGAACCATAAATCTCTCTTGTCTACGATCGATGTGGGAATTATGTAGGATGTCATATTTTAATTGGTCGGTTCATGGTGTAGCGAGTCATTCATGATACGAGTGTCCCCTCCACTAAGGGTGTACAAACCAGGTTTTTTTCCAATACTGGTTCGATTTATAAACTGAACCTTTTTTGTCATAGTTAAACTGGTTTTTTAAAACTTTTCAGGTTATAAACCAGTTGGCTCACTGAATACTCGAACCCGTCAAACCGATTTGGACCAATTTTGAAACTTGTTTTTTCTTTTCTTTTTTTGTATTTATTAAAACCACTCTTTTACTAGTTTAATCTTTTTTAAATCAGTTAAAAAAACTTTTTGGTTTCATGCTATCAAACTAGAATACAAACTAGTGGTTTAGATCAGGTTGACAACTGATTTGGCTTAAACTGGTGTTTCTAAAACAAGATCGGTTTTTTCTCGAACCGATTTTTTTGTTCACCTCCACCCTCCACCCTTAGAAACTTTGTTACCAACTTATGACACGTGATGAAAATATGTTACATGTGTCGTGTTGATTTACAATTAAATAGTATTTTACTATGATGATGATTATAGCATGAGATTATAGCATATCTAAAAAATACCAACATAGAAGCCCATATATAGATATAGATATGATCACAACGAACCAAAAATGTATGTTTACACCGGCCTACAAGAAATTTTGACATTAGCCCTGTGACATCTCGACCTAATAGACAGGTCGACATAAGAGTATGGCAATCGAAAACATAAATAAAATGACTTTAAAATAGAAATTTCCTTAGCAATTGGGAAATTTGGCGCATAGCGGACTGCTATGGGTTGCAATGAATGGTCATAGCGAACCACCAAGGAAAGAAGTTCGAGATCCAACCACAAGCTCACATAACGGACCGCTAAGGGAACAACGTAACAATCCAGTCCCCTAAGGTGGTTACGGATCGCCATGGTTGAGCTTAATGGTTCACATGAAATATTACTATTCAAGATTCGAATATTACATTTGGAATTTTTGAATATCTCATTTTAAGTTGGGAGCATACCGCCAAGGATTGGCGTAAGGGTCCTCCAAGGACCCCAGTCGGGTAAAGATGGTGTAAGAATCCAAAAATCAGGTAAATATGCCTCAACATGAGGTGGAGCAACTAGAGAACAAGTACCTTCATTTGCAAACGAAGGGTATCGAGTATCAAAAATATATATCTTGATTTTTACAGTTAGTGGGACTGCTACCTAAGTTTGTTAGGTCTACAGGAAAAGGATTAGAAGATTTATTTCGGGTACTATTCCTAAAATGTGTGTTAATATAAGAGCTTGAAGACCCATAACCCTACTATCTATCATTAAACTAGTGGTGGAATTTACGGAAGAGTTGATCACATCAAGACAGTGCATGCTACTCATTATGTCCATGCCCACAAGCTTGCTATGTGTAAAACTACTAAAATCTAGACTCAAAGCATCCACTAGATAGCAGGGGTTCGAGGGTGAAATCCCTTGAAAACCAAGTACAAGATGTAGCAGCCCCTAATGGGTTCTAAGGGGCAAAGCCCCTAGCTAGGGTTGAGCTTCCAGGTCAGCTCAAGAAAATGAATAAAAATCATATTTAGAGTCGTTGCAGCCCACATCAAATATTAGATGTGGGGTGTATCGATTTGGGAATGGAAACAATTCAAGGATGATACGTGGATGTTAACCAATGGATGGATATCAAACATGTGGATACCGATATGGGCTGTATCGACTTTGGATTAGGGTTGCATCACCTAAAAGGGCTCAAGACGATGCATGTGCAACACGTGTTACGCATAAAGGGGTTACACCCAATGCGTAAGAAGCATCGACTAACCGACCTCAAATATATAAAGGTGAGTACTCTACTCATTTTATTTGCATTCCACACTCAAAAACACACACATAACCTTGGTATTCATGCCCAAGATCCATTCCGAATCATTTCGCAACCCAACGCTAGACACTCGTAGATTTGAAGCTACGTAAAGTTTATAGAGATTGTTTCTAGCTGAAGTGAAAAACTGAAAGTGTTACCTAAGCCATTTGAGACTATGCTGATATACTAAAAAAGGCTCAACTTGATTTTTAAGGTGAATCCTTGAGTATAACTATCTTCTTTTTAATACTTTTTTGGGTTGTATTCAAGCTGGTTAAACATTTTAAATAAGTTTTTTTTATGTTTGTGTGATGGTAAGTTAAATTGTCCTTGATTGGTCAGCATACCTGTTGGTCACTATGGCCACGAACAAATTATAAAGGTGAGTGGACGGGCTCTGGACTGAATCATTGATCACCTCTGGGTATATGTGTGCTTAGTTGGATCCATCTAGGTCGGAGGGGCCTTGCTTGCAAGTTTTGGTGTCAGGATGGGCTAAGGAATGAGTCACCTATCATTAGTGTTACAATCCGTTGGGATTAGTCGGAAGTGTAGATCGCTAGTGTTGTTTGTCATCGGAGAGTCCAGGATCTGTTGTCTGCGACATGAGAGTGTAGGATCCTTTGGGCTGTCTCCTACTCGTATAATGTAATGAGTCGGGATTCAGTTAGTCGGGGTTCCTTTAACTTGCC
Organism: Flaveria trinervia; assembly: GCA_025506515.1. NCBI lineage: Eukaryota > Viridiplantae > Streptophyta > Magnoliopsida > Asterales > Asteraceae > Flaveria > Flaveria trinervia. Next base: position 2,132,789 of record CM046449.1, read on the forward strand.
AACCATCATGTATTGAACCCTAGAATGACATATATGTTGACGGACACTTCTCTAAGTGTGGGTGCGTTAATGAGATTTGATTTGATAAACAATTTGCTTCCGCCCACATGGTTATACTATCTAATGTTTTTGAGTCTCTGGTTGTGAATCACCAACAATATTGTTGTTGACATGTTTTAGCTCATAACGCATGAGCTATAGGTGTCGGGGCACTAGCTAGGTCAAGGAGACTTAACATATGTGGATGACTATGATTTTCCAATAAAAGGTAGTGGCTAGATTAAAACTGTATGTGCAATGTGTTAATGTATTTTTGAACACTTTGGGCGTATGGACATTACTGGTCGCGCTAGTGGATTAGGATGTGATAGACCCTACGCATTTATGACACCGACACCCATGGATATTTTATTAGTAATATTTTACATATATAAACATATTTTAACCTGGTTTCA
>CM046449.1:2138243-2148754 GCA_025506515.1 Flaveria trinervia
TAATTCTAAACACATAGTCTTGCTTAACATTTTTAGGAATAACACGATATAATTATATAAAAACAAAGTTGTTTCAAAAAAGCGTATTTTTATATAAAGTTATTTGTTTATCTTATCTTCTTAAAATATATAAATATTTTCTATTATTTTATATATAGTCATAAACTATTTATTTATTAAACTTGGGTTGGATTAAGTTGTGATATGAGTAAAAAATTAAGTTAAGTTGATTGAGGTGGAAGGGAGAAAATTATGTTTTTTTTTAAATGGTTGGGTTAAATTAGGTTGTGATAGTGATTGTCTTATAGTTACATTAAAATTCATTATTTTTATTATTTAAATAATATATTTTTATACTTTATCATTACAATTTCTTTATGCCCAATCACAACAACTTTTAAATATATTAAAATTTTATAAGGATAAATAGTGTTTTTTTCAAATATACAATTTAATAATAACATTTGTTTTATTTATTCAAAATTACTTACAACCATTTTTAAAAAATAAACTCACAATAGTATAAGAAATCTACCTTATTAAATCTTATCTGATTTGCAGGTTACTGTTTATGTTTTTGTATTTATAAGATAAATAAATAGAATTTGATTCACGAAAAGAAATGCAGGAGAAAGTATTTTGATTTGATTTGATTTTTAATAAGAGCTTTTCTTCTCCAAACTCTAATGTGATCGCTTAACTAAAATTTTCTGTAGGTTATTATCCCATTAATAATCTAACGCTTGGTATTAAGTTATTAAAAATTATTTATGTGATTGATTAAAGTTTTTACAAGAGCTGTCACCCAACCAGAAATAGGTCCAACTTATCATTTGCCGACAATCTTGACCAAAATAACGGAAATTTCCATAACTTTGAGTAATTAATTTTCTTTTCTTTTTTTTTTCAGAAAAGCTTATCATGTCAACATTAAAACAATGAATTCAATTCGATAAAAGTAACCTTAAAGCAAAATTAAAACCTGATTAATTGTTATATTAACTCATTAGTATTGTGTAAAATACGTCAGTACAAACTTATAGTTTTTGTTCTATTTTACTATTTTAAGAGCAATTTGCTGTGACATATATCATGTTCGGCAAACCGAGTTTAAGATTAACTTTTAACTTATTAATTTTAAAATTTAAGAAGTTTTAATATGTGTTTGGCATAAATTTAAAAAGTTAATTTTAAGAAAAAAAGTTAACATAATTAACTTTTGAAAAGTAATTTTTCAAACATATATTACTGAAAGTCCGGAACAGAATGTGTACATGAGCCTCAATTGGCCAAAAACCTCTTACATTCAATACAACGGGTCCACCCTACCATTTTATTTCATTTCTTTATCAATTTTACTTTTTATATATTTATGCCAAATCTTTTTTATTTGTACATCGTATTATTACAAGAAGAAAGTAAACGAAATTTCCTAGCTATATACAGCATAAGCTTATGATATTATATTTAACTCCTTTTGTTAGGTAATCAAAACAAATCACATATATCTTCTTTCATTTGGTTTCCACTTATCATACAGATACCCAACACATGGCATCTTCATCTCATGTTGCAGAGGCATCTTCATCTCATGTTGCAGAGGCCTCTTCTTCTCGATCGTCTAAACAATATGACGTATTCCTTAGTTTCAGAGGAGAAGACGTCCGCAAGACCTTTGTAGATCATTTATACTCGGCTTTAGTAGATAAGCAAATCCAAACTTACAAGACGACGAAACTCTTTCTCGTGGTGAATCCATCGTCCATCTCTCTTCAAGGCCATTGAAGAATCACATATTGCTACATAATATTCTCCAAACACTATGCTGATTCTTCATGGTGTTTGGACGAACTTGCACATATTATGAATGCAGAGAGAGAAGAACTAACCGTTTGGCCGTCTTCTATGACGTGGATCCCTCGGATGTCAAGAAACAGAAAGGAGATTTCGGAAAAGCATTTGCACACTAGAAGTTGAAAACATCACAAAGCTCAATCATGGAGAAATGCGCTTGTTGATGCAAGTAACATTGCAGTGGGTAGAAAAGTACATTGCTAACGGAAATTTTCTTATTTTTTTTTCCTATTTATTTGGAGCCTTTATCTATACTTGATATTTTTATAAAATCAAATATATTGTACCATGTAAGTTTCTGGTTTAATTACTTCTCTGTGTACATGTTAATCATTCATATGTAGCAATTTGCAGGCATGATCAAAAGTCATCAAAGAAATTATTGTTCAATTTCGAACACATTGCCCCGTTAAATTTAGAAGCTAATGAAGATCTTGTTGGATGAAGACCCGCTCAATAGTACCATATTTTAAAAACTCGACATGAATTGATATGGTGGCTCCGATTGGCTCTGGGCTCGCGGTGGTAAGACTACTCTTCGACTTCCCTTTTTATGAAAATCTATTGCCATTTTGAAGGTCATCACATTATTGAGAAGTACGGAGGAATCAAGCAAAAATGGTCTAAAAAAGTTGCAAGAAAATATTTTAGCCTTTTTTTTCCAAACCAAAGTGGAAGTACACAGTATTTTGCAAGGAAAACTTGATAAAAAATATGTTATCTCGTAGAAAGTGTTGCTACCTTGATGACGTTGATGAACTTGACCCAACTACCCGTTAGCTGGATCACATGATTGGTTTCGGTAGTGGGAGCCGGATTTATCACAACTAGAGATGAACATTTGTTAAGACCCCACAGTAGACAAGGTTCTCCATGTGAGATTATTAACAGATGATGAGGCTATTAGCTCTTTAAAAGACATGCATATAATGAAAATTCCGTATAGAAGATTAGAGACCTTTCATTACGTGTGGTTAAGTATGCCGCTGGGCTCCCATGGCACTTAAAGTTTTAGTTCTTTTCTATACGACAAAGAGAAGAAGGTGGATAAGCACTTTGATAGACTAAAAGATATTCCAGAAACGGAAATCGTGAAAACTCAAATTAGCTATGATGGGCTTAAGGATGTGGAAAAAAAGTTATTCTTGGATATCGCATGTTTCTTCGAGGATCGTCCCAAATGATACAATGGACTTTGAAGCATGTAATCTTCATCCTGAATAGGGATAGGGTGAAGAGCAAAAGCTCACTCAAACGGGTCAAGAGATGGTAGGATTGATATGCATGATTTGGTCCAGAAATGGGACATTATATTGTTAAGGGAACATCCTAACATCCCCACCAACATAGCACTTGGGAACTAGAAGAAGAATAACATGGTTTTGGGGATGCAACAATGGAATTGTTAACCTTGTCAAAGTGTACATATATTATACGAATGTTGAATGGTACTTGATCCATACATTGTTTCCTTGTTTTTGCAGGAAATACAAGATTGAAGCCATTGAATATATTGAATATTGATATAAAATGTAGTCGTGATACACACAGTTTAAAAAGTTCAATGCAAAGAAACTAGGTACCTTAGGGTGAGACCTACCAGCCACGCATGTTAAAGGGGCTACTTTTCTTTCGAATGATGGGGTATCTTGATTGGAATGGAATCCTGCAAGAAGTCCATTCCCAGGGTTTTTTCAAGGGTGAAGCTTGTTGTTCTAAAATTGGCTAACAGCTCTCAAAAAGAACTTTGGAAGGACGTAAGGTAATTCATTTGTGGTGTGTATAAAAATAGTGGAGTATATTGAGAGCATTAATATATTGATCGAAATACACAAAATATTCCATAATTAATTATGTAAGACAATGAAAATGCCAAGGTGAAAACAAACACAATTAAAAAGAACCATTTTGATAAGATTCTTACAACTAGGTGGTTGTAATAGGATTGGTGTGGTGTGAGGGGGATAACGTGCTTTTCTCACCCATTTTTTTGTATGACTTATAATTGACATTAATTTTGGTATTATTATAGCATCTACCACATCTGAAGTTCTCCAACTCCGGTCCATGGGGCTACTAAAAACACCAAACTTTGATGAACTTCCGTATCTTCAAAATTTATCACTCGGCGGGTTGTTCCAAGTTAAAAGAGATTCACCCATCCTTGAAATCATACAAATCTTCAAGACATAATGTATCAGGTTGCATCAAGCTTAGAATGTTTCCACTATTGTTCACATGAAAAACCTCAAGATCTACGTATAGAGCGCTGCCCTAAGATTCATGAGTTCCAAAGATCCAAACAAACATAGCGGGGGTAAGTTGTCTATGATAAGTACCGGGTAAATGTTTTGCCTTCATCAATCAGAGAACTTTCCCCAATCTTATTTCTCTAGAATTGTCTCCTTTCCAGAATTTAAAGAGCATACAATTAAACTTGGATGCCTTAAAGCATTTGAAAGAGCTCACATTAAAGGATGGATTAGACATGTGAAGACAAGGGGGGTCAATTGTTTCATCCATTTCTACGTAGCATGCAAAAGCTGGGTCTGTGTGCATACCCTTTCAACAACATAGAAATCCCATCGGGTATTATTGAGTTATCCCAATTTACAAGGGCTAAATCTAAGTTGCAATGATTTTTCAAGATTAGATTTCAGCCTCTCCCAACTAACCCAACTCAAACACCTTGACGTGTCGGATTGCAAAAGCTTCTTGAATTTGCCGAGCTCCCCATCAAGCTTAACTACTCTCAATGCAAGTTTTTGTCCATTACTTACAACCTTTGGAGACAGTCACAAGAACTGCAGCCGGTTATGTGAGGTGTCGCTTTGGAGAAGCAGCATGATAACGATGGTGGTATGTTACTAGAATCCATGATGAGGTATGTATTGCCAATGAAAACCACTATATACTTCTTCAACTTGCAGATCTTCAGATTGCGAAAGGGTTTACACTCCTCTCTCAGAGGGGGCAAATGTAAATTGCAACTTCCTGATAACTGGTGCAATGACTATTCTGGTTTCTTATGTGTGCGTTAGCCGTACTTCAACATCCAGGGGGATAAGTATGAATGGGAGAAGAATTTCATGGATTCAAAAACACGCTTGTTTTGGAGGAGAGTGATAATGATAGTGGATGTATATTCATGTTTGTTTCCTTTGACTCACTGAGACAAACTGCATGGTGGGATTACACATTAAAGCTCTTGTGTTTGACTTTCACAGGATGTATTATCCGAATGATAAGTGGTAAGGGTTTTGGAGTCAGACTCGTTGAAAAGAGAAGTAAAGTGGTCCCACGAAAACATCAACAAATTCTACTTCCTCTTTTAGTTGTAGATCTAAGCGCAGGATTGAACATGACTCAATGTCTCCTTCAAAGATCAATTTTAATCTCTCTTTTCCTTTAGGATTTATTTGTAAATGTAGATTACTATTGAAACATATGTTACATGTGACCGTTTATTTCAACCCAATTTTAAAGAAACAGTGTTCATGTTGTGTTTAATTGATATTAAAGGCTTGGTGAGTAGCTGAACATTTATTCACTACATTAGTTATTTAAAGTAATTTTTTTAACCGCCATGTATGACCCTCATTCGAAGATAAGTGTTATCTTAATCAGGTTCATCTATCAGTTTCTCAGCCATGACCGCACCCTCAACGCACTCAGGAGGAAACTCTTGTTGAAAACTCCCCGGCTCAACTCTGAAATTTTGCTCAGATGAGACTTGAACTCATGATCTTTCGCTATTTACATATCATGGTTAGCTCAACTTAACTAGTTGGGCTAAGGATCATTGTTAATTATTTAAATAGTTATGATGCATCTTTAAATTCTAGTATATATCTAGTATATTTGTTGATGCATCGAACGAGCAACAATTATCTTGTAAATATTCTTGGGTTGTCTAGTCATAGGTCAAATAAAAACTTTGTTTACCATAAAACAATTTTAATGCAAATTAATTTCTTACAAGATTTAGATTATTATTCTGATTTTATCGTTTATCATATTTGGCATATTATTATTTATATCAAGAATTAAATATGGCCAAAAGTGTACATGACATCTAATCTTGGCTAGTGCTCACACTAACACATTTTTATTTGTTGTTGGGTCTTACAAGGTTTCATGAACCACATTCATGGAGGTGATTGAAGACTACCATTGTCCAAATGTTAGTATGATTGCCCAAATGTTGAAAACATTAGTTATGATTGCCCAAAGTTAGCCTCATCACTGATGTGATAATGATGAGCTATTGCTCATTGAGACTACCATTGTGCAAATGTTGGTATTAACATTAGCTCTGATTTAAGCGATCAGATGTTATTTATGGCAGATAAGTTAGAGGTGAATCTTGAATAAGCTTTTCAATAGCAAACAGAAAATGATGAGCAAGAAGATTATATCAATGGCGTATAAAGTACACTTTGAGGGCATGGAGAGAGGAAGATGAAGATCAACCATTGAAGTACGAGTGAAGCTCCTGACCGTGTTGTGTGCAACGAAAGAGCTTGAAGAACTTGATTCATAAATCATCTTCGATTCGAAATCAAAATTGGCATCTACCAGATTCTAAAATAAATGATCAAATTTATTGGAAAATTTTGATTTCTGCTCTGCAACCGCATTTGGCTAATATAGGTACAGACAATAACATATGTTATACGGAAGATCATGGTCAAAGATACAGTTGATCGTTCAAATTTGGCAGTCATGTAACACACAGATACTAGCCAAGAATTAAATATATAAAAAGTCAATATTTTAAAGTGGTAAAAGTGATAACAAATGTCAATATTTATGTAATACCTAGGTGGCGACTAGTTAGGAGTTATGTGAATAAAAATTATTATTTTATTAAACTTATAAATAAGTGTTTTTTATACACTCTAGTGTAATCCATACGTCAAATTTCGCTTCTCTTGAAGATGGTACCAATCGATTTGAGGCCTTATGTAAGCTCGATTTGGAGCTTAAGTCTAAGATTCAAGTCTTTTTTTAATATTTATATTAATCATATATTAGAGTTACATTATTGTATAAAGTTCTAATAGAGTAAAACCATCTTATAGTTGTTTTATATATGGTGATCTTGAAAACGATATATAAATATGGTGATTTCATAAACGAAAGAATTTTAAATAGTGAGGTAACATTACAAAATTAGTTAAAGTCAACTCATATGAATACTAACAATTTCACTTTGCAAAGCAGCCCCTTGTAAAACTCTACATACCAATTGCCACCCTATACTTGCTCAATATATCAAGAACGAATCAAAACCAGTAAAAAAAACAAACAAACCCTACACACATCTATAAACATTATTAAAAACTAAGAAAGAACTTTCTTAAAAAAATCTATGTTCTTGTTGCAGCCAAAGGCAACACGAGACTCAAAACGAATGATTTCTTCTGCAACATTTGCCTAAATTGTCTGATCTTTGCATCGACTCGTGCGAAAACCCGATTTTTTTTTCTTGCCTAGCTTTTTGTTCTTTCGCGGTCCCACATATGTCGATCTTCAACGTCTTTTTTATAATACTTGATCTCTTAATAATATGATGATCCCCTGGACTAAAGATCTTTGAAAAGAGATATGAGCCAAATACGGAGGTTTACACGCAACCGTCACCAGAATGTGGTAAACAGAATGATGGGGCAGCGTGAGTGCTCCACAAAGATTCTATACGCGTTTCCAGAAAGTTCTGGAGGATCATCCCGTATAGTACTAGAACACATACCATGCAATGATACTAAAACCGATTAAAAGTTTTGTATCCAGGTGAAGTGGCTCATCGTAAGGGCGATTTGGCATTTACTGCATAGATGACGCAGGTGACATGGCGTCCCCAACACGGTCATACTCGGTTTGTCCTGCCCGCCTGCCCGAAATGCTTGGTCGTAGAATATTATTATGTGAGGAAAAAGACGATTAGGGAGCAATATAGCCCGTTTCCATCCACCCGAATATCGTTCCGTCGAAATAGGTTTTTTGGTCCTTGTGGTAAATGCGGAAACTGCAATGGTTTTGAGAGCATAAGTGTTTAGGACCTGGTATTCGACTGAAATACCTAGAGATCACGTGTATACCGGATCAAATAGTGCGGAATCCTATTTGATTGACGACCAATCAGTGAGAACACACGAAGAATCATCAAGGATTGAAACTAACGTTAGAAATCGATAAGGAATCGATCTAATGTGTTCTATGAACTTGAGAACGATTTGGAAGGTTTCTGGACGCTAGGGTTCGTATGGAATTGAACTTGATCGAATCTCCTGTTTTTCACGAATTGAGTTGTATTTATAGGTTGGCACTCTTCAATCGTGCGACTGAACCATTAGTTTGTTCAGTCATGCGATTGAACCATGTTGGGGTTCATTCGTGTGACTGAGTGTTCAGTCGTGCGATTGAGCCAATCTTATGTTACAGTCGTACGACTGATCCAGTCTCCTGTTCAGTCGTGCGACTGAGTCAATCGTATGAGGTTCTTCATGCTTATGGTTCATTCGCATGAGCCATTCGCATGGGAACTTCATTAAGTTAAGTTTGAATGTTTTAGTTAATTAATATAATATTTATGTAATCATTGTAAGTTAATAATAACACTCAATCAATTCATTTACGACTCATTAATGAACTATTAAACATTATAACCAACAGACTATCAACATCAGTTCATAATCATACCAAACAAGATCTATTACATCACATATCACGATCTAGGGACATACATGTATCAACAAACTCTCCCTTGTACCTAGATCTCTCTAATGTCTTGTTTTCTTCATTACCTTCTCATATTTCTTGTACTTTCCTCTTGTGTGACTCCCGGTGAATATCAAACGCGAAGCAAAGTCGTATAACATTTTGGAACTGGAGGGCTTACAATGTCTGTGTGTCATAGAACAGTGGCCACTTGTATAATGTATAGATATCATTAGCAGACAAGTTGGTTAGCCACATTGGGTCGAATCCTGACAGTATCCATTTGATCCCCTTTGTTCAGAACTATGACAGCTTCAGCAGTTCTCCAATCATAGTACCACCATTTGAAGTGTGGAGTGAAGTCCTGTGGCATTTCCCTGAGAGGGATTCTCGACATAGTGCGAGGAGACTCCACTTCAACACAATCTTAGGTTTTCCAGTAATGGCATCCATCTTAGACCTTCTAATATACCTTGTAGGTGTTGAGGTCTGAATTAATCCATCTGGTGTGGTACTCTTTCTGAGGGCAGCCTCAAACCAGCCTGACATTTTTCTCGTGACAGCATACAACAGCTTCAACTTGGCCAGCTGGTTGAGCTCAATCCAGGTAGAGTCTTTAGATCATGTGGAATCTAAAGTACTCTATGCCCTTTCTCCTCTTAACGCATAAACGTTAAGATCATCAAAATATGCCCATGCTATAATCCTGCCTGACACCAGATGTTTCTTGACGCTGTAGAACTTGGTGTAGGCATCCCTCTTCGGTGCATCACGTTGGGCTCTGACTTCTTTAAAACATTCAGCCATTCAGCCTTTCGATGTATACGTCATCGTTGAGGCTTGGGCTGTTCCTTCGGTCTTTCCTGCTTCCCTCCTCATCTTCTAGTACCCAAACATATCACTGACTAGGGACTCACCCAGATTGGGGACCACATTACCCCCGTTGTCAGCGTATTGAGGGTACTCTTCAGCAGCAATATCTTCAACCTCAACTTCATCAACGTCGTGTATTCGTCGTCACTGGTTGAATCAACTGTTGGAGCATCCTTGACAATATCATCAGGATTGAGTCTGAACATTCTGCCAGTGTGCTCGTTAGATAGGTGTGAATTATTTCACTTCTTCAGGGTATAACTCACTGACCTTCTGACAATCCTTGCAGATCAAGAATCATTGTAAGTTGAGACTTGACCTGTTGAAGGGGAGCATATCAAACTCATCTCTGTGGTACTTTGGATCTGTTTGATTTACACATTTCACATTCAAATCATTAGTAATATATCAAACAAAATGCATTAATTAATATAACATTCAGTACATCGTTTTTCAATACAGAGTACAAAAGTATTAAATACATAAACATCCACTATTTACTTTTATCTTGTATGCTAGTCTCTTCGTGTGAAGGTGCAGAAGTAGAAGCTGACTGATCCTGTGTGCTTTGTTCTCTCTCTTGACCGGGAGCTAAGACAGATTCAGCTGCTTCTCCTTCTTCAGTCTCTTCTTCTGCACACCACTCTTCTGTTTTCTCTTCATCAGAATCACTGTCATCATCATCATCCTCACTATCTCTTTCTCCATCCTTTATCTTTAGAGGTTCCTCCTTTGATCCTTTTAACTTTAGCAAAATGGACCTCTTTCCTTTCCATTCTTCTATCTGCTTACCTGCTGTGACGCTGTTCTCGGAGTTGGTCCAACTGAGTGTTCTGAGCAGCCAATTTCTGGGCCTACTCCTCAATAGCTCGATCCTGCTCTGCAGTTTCTTTGATTGTGCAGCAGTCAGGTCGGTGAGCTGGCGGATCTAGAGGTCTTTTCCTCATCAGCCGCCAGCAGTCGTAACACCATTCTATTTAAGGCTGCCAGCTGTTCCTCTACCCCGATGGAGGTAAGGAGATCTAGAGGTGTGGGAGGGGTAGGCTGAGGGCTCGGGTTGG
>CM046449.1:2148854-2266354 GCA_025506515.1 Flaveria trinervia
GCCCTGTATAAGTGCTCATCTACACACTCCCCCTCAAGATCTGGACCAAGGGAGTGGTTTCTGGCTATGGGTGTCTTAGCAGTCTTACAATCAGTCATGTTGAACCTCTTGAGTATATCTTGAACATATTTTGACTGACTTATGAAAATGCCATCTTCAACCTGCTTCACTTGAATTCCCAGAAAGAAATTAAGTTCTCCCATTGAACTCATTTCAAATCTATCTTTCATCAGCTTTTCAAAGTCTTTGCAGAGCCTTGAATTGGTTGAGCCAAAGATGATGTCATCCACATATACTTGAACTAGCAGAATGTCGTTTCCTTGTCCTTTGATGAAGAGAGTTCCATCTATAGTACCTCTCCTGTAACCATGTTTACAGAGATACTCAGACAGTGTCTCATACCACTTCCTGGGTGCCTGATGCAGCCCATAGAGAGCTTTGTCAAGCTTGCAGACATAATCAGGATGATTAGGATCTACAAAACCAGGTGGTTGTTTGACATAACCTCCTCATCAATCACTCCATATGAGAAAGCACACTTTACATCAAGTTGTAGACCTTGAAGTTCTTGGATGCAGCAAATGCCAGGAATATCCTAACAGCTTCTAGTCTAGCTACAGGAGCAAAGACATCAGTGTAGTCAATCCCTTCTTCTTGTGTGTATCCTTGAACAACTAGTCTTGCCTTGTTCTTGATGATGATTCCTCTATCATCCTTTTTATTCCTAAAAACCCATTTGGTTCCAATGGTAGTCTTCCCATGAGGAAGAGGACAAAGGTTCCAAACTTTCTGCCTTTTGAATTGAAGCAGCTCTTGTTGCATAGCTTCAACCCAACTTCCATCCTTTAGAGCCTCCTCAACTTTCTTTGGCTCTGATTGGGATAGAAAACAAGAGTGAACAAACATTTGCTTCATGGGTTTGCCCTCTTGTCTTTACCCCGGAGATAACATCTCCAATGATGTTTGTGGTAGGATGAGACTTGTGGATCCTTAGCTGAGGGATCACAGCAAGTTGCTGAGATAGATCCAAATTTGAGAAATTTAGATCTGGTCTTGAAGATTGATCCTCCACATTATCACACCTATCAAGATTAACTTGATCCAATGAGTGTGTGACATCATTGATGTTGTCATCTATGGTATGGTTATTAGCATCAAGAAATTCTTGATCACTATCACCATCACCATTGTTGTCTTCTGCAATTGAGATGTCTTTATCTGGTTGAGAAGCCTCTGAGCTGGAATTTGAAGGCATGCCAGATGTATCAGCTGGATTGTCATTGTTGTGCTGATAAAACCTCATTTGCTGAAGTAGTTTCAAACTGAGCTGAAGGTCTTCCTAGCTCAAATCTTGGATCAGGATCACCTGTATTTAAATTTTCTGCAGATCCTGAAACATGCTCACAAGATTTATTAAAACAGTTGGTAACTAAATCAAGATCAAATAGCCATCCGGACCAGAACCAGCCACACTGGGAGTGTGCTCATTGAAAGTCACATGGGCTGACTCCTTAATGATTCTAGTTCTGAGATTGTATACTCTATAAGCTTTAGCTTGAGAAGAGTATCCATGAAGTGTCCATCGTCTGATTTCTCAGCAAACTTGGCAACTGATCTTTGGTATTCAAGATGGTGCAGGGACATCCAAATGACCTGAGAAAACCAATGAAAGGTTTCCTCTTGTGCCAAAGTTCATAAGGAGTCTTACCATGTGTCTTAACTACTAAAACTCTGTTTTGCACATAGCAAGCAGTATTAACTGCCTCTGCCCAGAAGGTGATAGGCAGTTTAGAGTCAGACAACATAGTTCTTGCAGCTTCAATAAGTGTCCTGTTTCTCCTCTCAGCAACTCCGTTTTGCTGAGGAGTCCTGGGAGCACTGTATTGTCTTGTAATACCTTTTCATCACAAAATGTATCAAGGATTTGGTTCTTGAATTCAGTTCCTTGATCACATCTTATGGTTTTGACCTTGTGATCACATTGATTCTCAATCTTTAAGATGAAATTCTTTAGAATCTCAGGAGTCTCATCTTTAGTTCTAAGAAAGAAAACCCAAGTGAATCTTGTAAAATCATCTGTGATCACTAGACAGTATAAGGTCCTTCCTAAACTCATTACACTGGTGGGGCCAAAGAGATCCATATGTAATAAGTGTAGGGGAGTAGTGATGGAGTTTTTTCCTTAGGCTTGTGAGATACCTTGTGTTGCTTCCCTTTCAGGCATGCAACACAATGATCATCACTTGTAAACTCTTTCTTTGGCATTCCAGTTACCAGATCATGTTTGATTAATTTATTCATATTATTAAAGTTTACATGGCACATTCTTTTATGCCATAGGAAAGACTCATCACTATTTGCTTTAGATAGGAAGCATGAAACTTCTCCAGAGGGAGATGTTTCTTGCAAATCCATCTTGTACATGTTCCCTTTCCTGGGGGCTCTGAGCAGGATATGCTCATGAGGAATGACCACTCCAGGCTTGAGAACAATGCACTCATGCTCAGTGAAGAGCATGTTATGACTCTGATCACAAAATTGGGATTCACTCAGAAGATTGTACCCAAGCTCCTTAACAAAGTTTACCTTCTCAATGCTGAGCTTACCATTTGTGACCTTGCCCCTTCCATAAATGTAACCACCTTCATTTCCTCCAAAAGCAACTGGTCCTCCATCAATTCTCTCAAAATTATGAAGTAAAGACCTATTGCCTGTCATGTGCCTGGAACAGCCACTGTCAATTATCCAGACATTCTTGTTTGTCTTGAGCTGTTCCTGCACAAAGAAAATGATTAGTTACATTTGGAAACCCAAGCCTTACTTGTCTTGGTTTCAGTAAGTGTAATAGAAGGTAATGCAACAGTAATAGATCCTATGGTTGTACAGAGGGGATCTTCAGCTGTTGTTGATGGAGAAACCTCAGTCATTTGGTCTTTCTTAGACTTCCACACCACCTTTGGAGTCTTGGACTTGACCTTCAAAACCTTAGAAGCTTTTGGAGCTTCACAAGTTTTAATGACTGATACTTCGGAAGAATCTACAGTCACTGCAGCAGACTTTAGTGCTTCGGAAGAACTCCATTCTTCCGAGACCAACTTTGCTTCCGAAGGTAATTTTCCATTTACCTTCTTCTTTGATTTGGAGCTTCCGAAGGAAACAGACTTTCCTTCCGAAGCTTTAGACTTCTTGAGATTCTTTGAAGTCTTTGTATTGGTCATGTGGATAGTACTTTTAGGATTGTATGGACAATCCTTGGCAATATGAGAAGTACTTTCACACATAACCACAATATTTTCTTCTTCAAAGAAATCTCCTTTTGAGAGCAAGACTGGCTTTGGTCACATCCCTTTTTCACCTTCATCTTGGTAGATGCAGATACATTCCCTTGGGCTGTGAACTGTTCTTGGAATTTGATGGTCCAGGCTGTGCAGCAGTGGTACACAGCAGCTCAGTCTTCTTCTTTGTACTGAGATGATTTGAACATGAACCAGAACTCTTGGCTAAGAAGCTTTGGTGGATGTCTTCAGTCCTTACTGCTTTGAAACCTGCAGAGATAAACACTTGTTTCTGCTTAGCATCAAAGTAGCCTTGATTTCTTGAGCCTTCTTTGCTTTCCTTTTGCTCTTCCTGATCAAGTTCTTTCTCTTGGACTTGGTCATCACAGTTAATTTCTTCTCTTCAGAAGGATAGTGGCCCTTGGAGGAATCCTCTTCTTCACTCTTCTCAGAGGGATTCCTCACTATCACTTCTTCATCATCCTCACTTATTGGATCTATGAGAGGAAGCTCATCTTCACAAGTTCCACACCTAGGAGATCTTACAGACAAGATTGTGTGTGGAGAGCTATCTCATTTGATCCCAGTCCCTGTCTATTTTGATAACAAACCTTATTGTGTAGGGATGAGGATATCATGTTCTTGAAGGTCTCTTCTTCAAGAACACTTTTCTCTGACAGGGCTTTGCTGATCACAAGCTCAGCCTGGCACTTAGTCAACTTAGTGATGAGATCTTGGATCTGAGTTCTAAAATCTGTATGTTCATGTTTTAGTACTGAAATGGTTTTCTCCAAGTCTTCTATCTTTAACTTGTAATCATTTTCAGACTTTCTAAAATCAGATTTTAATATGTTTAATGACTCAAGATCAGATCTCATCTCTAGGTTGTAGGACCTGTATCTATTTACTTTAGCAATGCATTCAGGGGAGCAAAGATGTTCTAATACCTTGGCTTCATCATGGTCACCATCAATGCTTGGTTTGGAGAAGCATCCTCCACCTGAAAACTCCAGTCAAATCCTCCCTCTTCAACAGCAACCGCAGCATGTTGCTTTGTCTTCTCAGCCTGAGGGGTATTGTTAGTGTAGTTTGGTCTGAGTTGTGTTTGACCCCCATTTGCTCTAGGTGCCTTACACTCCCTAGCAAAGTGACCCATAAGGTTACAATTGTAACACTTAACTTTGCTTTTATCCAGCCCAAACTTACCACTGGTAGCATTGCTTGGAAATCTTCTTCCTGTCCTCTTGTAAAACTTCTTGGCTCTGTGAGTGAGAAGAGCCATCTGCTGAACTATCTCCATGTATTCCAGGTCATCTAGATGGATACAGTCTAGGTCTTCAAGAGTGAAGAGATAATTTCCACAGCTTTCATCTGCAGACATAAAGGCTTGAGAAGAACTTGTCTCTTGGAATGGGCTTCCTTGAGTAAAGTTCTCCCTTGGTGTCTCCGGGAAGGTGATGAAAGGACCCTTTTGTGAGTTGTCAGGGTAGCATAGGAGATGATGTTGGGGTTCTATGTTGTCCCTTTCAACCACATGAAGGGCTGAACCCATTTGATTGTTAGAGTTGCCAGATGACCTTGTAAGTTCATCTCCATCTGGTATCCACCGAGAATCCCATATAACTCTGTCAGAGTAAGAGTTTTAAGGTTCTCGGTCCTCTTGATTACCACACAATAGTGTGTCCATTGCCTAGGAAGTGAGGACATGAACTTCCTTACAATGTCTCTGTTCTCAAGAGGAACTCCTCCATCCATAAGGGTATCCACAATCTCAACATACCTGAAGTATTGTTGGGTCATGGTTTCACCTGCTTTAAAGGTGAAATTTTCAAACTGCTGCTTTAGAAGATCTTTCTTGTTCTCCTTGGCTTCAGAGGAGTCTTCATACATCAGCTTCAGTGCATCCCACAGCTGTTTAGCTGTCTTGCACTTCTTAAAACCTCTGTACACAGAGTTTGGGATAGCAGTCTGAAGAGCAGTCATGGCCTTCCTGTCAATCTCTACTCTTTTCCTATCTTCATCTGAGTAGTTGGCCACATCTTTAGGAATCATACCAGCACCGGTAGCAGAGGGGGTGCTGGGTATGAAAAGTCCATATTCAACAGATTCCCACATTCTTGAGTCAAGAGACCTGATGAAGCCTTCCATCCTCATGCACCAGGTGTCAAAGTCATCAAGAGTGATCAATGGGGATTTGTTCATGGTTCCAGTCTCCATATCAGTCTTTGAGATGGAAGCCATTTGAAAAGTTTAGTTTTTGTGTGTGTGAGGGATCTTAAGATGGTTAAATCTTATATCACGAGCCTGAGTGCTCTGATACCAATTGCAGGATCGTTCAAGGGCTTGAACACAATTACAACACAACAACACAATGAGAAGATTAACTAAACTTTTAATCAAACAGTGAACTAGGTAACCAAAGGTGATACAAAGAACACAAGTAAAGCAAGAGACAGAACAAGAGAGTATAGTTTTCAAGGGAGCAGTATATTGCTTTCTCAAGTTCTTTTACAAGTGTTACAAAGCATATTAAAGATACAAGAAACTTGAAATACTTATACTACAACCTACAGCCGCTATACTATGAAAGCCAGCTGGATACAATTGACTAGACACTAACAAAATCAATTGTAGAATCAAAAGGCATATCTGCCTTTTGACCTTGTGACTATGACATGCCATAGCTCACATCCTTATACATTACAAAAAGGATAAAGTACATAAAGTGGAAAGTTTCAGACTCAAGACCTCAATGTACAGTTACCAAAAGCATGGACCTTTTCACCAACTCTTGTAAGTTGGTGACTTATCAGAGACGCAGCGGAAAAGGTGCTTTATGGAACAGTACATCAGATAAAGCATGTGTACTAAAAGTCTTCGGAAGAAATCTGTCTTCATAGGGTGAAGCTTCGGAAGACTTTGTCTCTTGAAGCTTCGGAAGACTTCATGTTTGGCTTCGGAAGATATTGGTCTTGGCTTCGGAAGATATTACACTTAGAGTATTTTCTAATGCTTTGTGTAATTCTTCCGAAGCATTCTTCACTTCAGTACTTAGTGCATGTTGCTGAAACACTTAGGCAGTTTTGGGTTGCATCAGACTTCAGGAATCCTTACATCAGCCTAGGGGGAGTTCGTTGGATCAAGAAGAAGGCTGGTGCAACCAAAACCAAATCACTTAGACTATTTTGGTGCATCTAATAAAAGACTTCCGAAGCTAAGTATGGAACTTCCGAAGGAAATAGAGTTCTTCCGAAGACAAAGTGCAAAAATACGAAGACAAACTCTACTTCGAAAGACAAAGTGTTCACTTCCGAAGATCAAGTCTTAAAAGAAAAGATCAGAAGTGAACTTCCGAAGTATGAAGAATAGAAGAAGTCCATCAAGCATTGGAAGAAGTAGCCTCTTCCGAAGTATAAGTGGCTTCGGAAGAACTTGTTCTTCCGAAGCCAACTACCCTTAAGAAGACACTACTATGAACCAATGGACATAAGTATGGTGTCTCTGACACTCCGCTTCAAACCTCTGAGATACTGCATGGCGTTTTCTCAAAAGCCATATAGTTGACCATACTTTATTCCACTATTCACCTTTATTAGTTAGTACAGTTGCCAACTTTAGTTGGTGACAAAAAGTAAGTCATGGATATGTCATGACTACCATATCTTAGATAAGACATTATCTAAGATACCTTAAACTATAGCTTTGTAGTATTTGCTTTAGTTAGAGGATTCCAGCTGGTATCAAAGTATATCCGGCTGTAGGTGGTATTATATATAGTTTCTTATTGTAACTCATGTAATATGCTTGTAAGAGTCTTGTAATACTTTGAGTTGAGAAGCAATATATGCAAGTATCTTGAAAATTATCTCTTTGTGTTCTTTGTTACTTATTATATTATTATAAACTCTTAGAAGAGACTGCTTCATCTGATCTGAGTGTAGTATAAGGGAGTTTGAGAGAAAACCAAGTGTTAAGTGACAAAACCGATCATGCACGTGTGTTAGGCCATCATGCTAGCCCAACCTAACCTTGTCGCTTCGCTAAGTCCTCGACATTGCGCCAAACAATCATGTTATACAGATTCCTAATAATAGATTATCATAAGAAAGATATGCAAGAAACATCACTCTGTATGTTGGATGCCCTTCTCTTTGTCTTCAAAAGCTCTATTTACATGTGTCCAAACACATTTTCAGGCCAAGTTCCTACCAAAAGTAGTTTGCACAGTTGCATTGAAAGAACTTATACTTGCCTAAAAACAAATCCTCAAACATGTATAAAACCCCTAAAAATGATATTTTTATGCCTTGCACCTCGCTTAAAAAGCCCTTTCTTTTTAAGCCCCTTGCGCCTAGGACCAAGGCTAACCATTTGCGCCTTGAGTGTGCCTTGCACTTCAACAACTATTGCCAAAAACAAGCCAAAGTCTGGTTTGTGCTTGATTTGTGAAGCTATGAAGCCTTGACCTTGTTCATTGTTTGAAACCTCATTAAAGAGTCTGTTGGTCAAAATTTCATTTAAAAGTCTTTTATTATTTTATTTATTTTATATCAAATACATTTGTTAATAACTATATAATATTTTATTTATTCAACCTGTGTAATACACGGGGTATTAACCTACTATATAAATATAAGGAAAGGGTTTAAATACAATTTCTTTAAAGCTAAAAAATGTAAGAAGTAATATCAACCATTCATCTCAATAATCAATGGTTGAGATCAAAATTGTAGAGGAGTATTTTAGGGAAAAAACCATTTTTGTTGACTTTTTACAAGTTCTCCTATTTTTTTAAACGTTATAAACTTTTATGTACGACATTAGTTTTTTATAAAATTTACAAAAAAAACGAACGTTTTTTATCTTTAGAACTAGTATTAAGAAAATTACGTTATTAAGCTTATATTTTGTCATTGTATCTTTAGTTCAGTTTATTCTGTCTTTTTGTTAGTTATTGTGTTTTTCCAAATACTATTGTGTTTTTTTTAAATAATGAATTTTAAAAAATATAATAATGGAATCATATTTTTATGTATCTCTAATATATTAAACATAATAATAAATTAACAACTAATTAATCTAATAAAATAAAAATAATGACTAAATAACACTATGTATCATTTGTGTCTTTTATGCTAATTGTGTTATGTTGAATACTATGAGTTTTCAAAAATACATGGGTGAAATAACATCATTATTTACTTTTAATATTAAAACACAATGACAGATAACAAGTTTATATAATCTATTAAAAATAAGTAAAAAACTAACAAATTGTGTTATTTTTAACACAATGAGTTTTGAAAAATACATTGCTAAAAGTATGTTATTGTGTATTTTTAATCGTAAAACATAATAGTAAATAACAAGTTTATAATCTATAAAAACAATGATAAAATATAATAATATGATCTAAAATGTAAAACACAAATGATTAATACACATAACAAATGATGTAATATATATAACACAATAAACGTATAAAACACAATTAGTTTATTTATTTGACACAATTACCAAAATACCATTTTTTCTAAAACAATAAAAGTAAACATGTCAAATACGCAATCATTTTTATCTTTTTTTTAAATTAAACATCCTTTTAATTATAAACTTACCCAATAATGGTGTGCAAAAAAACCGAAAACCGAAAAAAAACAAAAACCGATCCGTATTTGTAATCCGAAAAAACCGAACCGAATTATGAATTCGGTTTTTGATTCGGTTTTTAACCGAAACCGAATTGGGAATTTGGTTTTCGGTTCGGTTTTTGGTTAGAGGTAAATTTTGAATTCAGTTTGTTCGGTTTAACCGATTTAACCGAATTCAATATGTATACTTTATTTATTTTTTGATAATTGTAAGTTTAGTCCAACTTCTTAAGGTCTTTTCAAGATGTTTTATTTAAATCAAATAACTAAAAATTAATATGCTAGCCCAACTCCAATTATCAAAATTGAGTGTTAAATCTTATTTTTTAAAGAGTCAAACTCGACTATTTATATTTTTAGAAAACAAAGTTGCTAACAATTCAAGAGTTTAATTATTTGATATGTATTTTGACGAAATATATATGAAGAGTGATTCTCGCACAAACGATCTAAAGTTAACAACGTCTTAAAAAAATAAACAAATGACGAATTCGGTTTTTTTCGGTTGTATACGGTTTTTTCGGTTTTTAACCGAACCAAACCGAATTGAATTTGGTTGAATTTGCTTCAGTTAGCCGTAGGGCTGCAACCGAACTGAACGTTCAACGAACAGTTCGTGAACCGTTCGGCGGGAAGTTCGTTTATGTTCGTTCGTTTAGTAAATGAACGAACACAAACAAGAAAATTTTGTTCGTTTAGTTAAACGAACGAACATGAACACAAGCCGCGTTCGTTCATTTATGTTCGTGAACGTTCGATAATGTGTTCGATTATGTTCGTTAATGTTCGTTCGTGAACGTTCGATAATGTGTTCGATTATGTTCGTTAATGTTCGTCGTGAACGTTCGATAATGTGTTCGATTATGTTCGTTAATGTTCGTTCGTGAACGTTCGATAATGTGTTCGTTAAGGTGTTCGTTTATATTCTTAATTTTATGTCGGTTATTTTTTAGACTATTATTTCAAGTATTTTTTGATATTTATGTTAACTATTTATTTATTTTTGATTGATTTTGTGTAATGTTTGTAATAAAAAATGTAATTTTTATTTTAAAATAAATCTATAAAAAATTTGTATCCGTTTGTGTTCATTAGCTTCTTTGTGTTCGTCATGTTCATGAACAGTTGTTTGTGTTCGCTTGCTTTTGTTTGTGTTCATTTATGTTCGGTAAGTGTTCGTGAACAGTTCATGAAATGGTCATACTTAATGAACGAACACGAACAAGAAATCCCGTTCGGTAAGGTGCAGCCCTAGTTAGCCGTGTTACCAATTCGGTTCAGTTCGATTTTCGGTAATGCCTAAAAAATTTCAAAACCGGATAAACTAACCGATTAAACCGAAAAACCGATAACCGAACCGATAAACATCCTACCCAATATACCAATATAATAACCAATCAATATGATATGTAAACCATATTAAATAAGACATTATCACTGCAGACCCTCTAATATTATAAAAATTACAACTTTCTAATTATTTCAAAATTTGAGTGGCTCCTATCTTCTTCCCCAATATGCTTAAAGTCAAAATTACATCTCCAGTCAACGATTCACCCCGGAGCACACCACCGCACCACCGCCGCACTCCATCACCCCAACGTCGGCACGCCGCCACCATCGACGCCACCAATCTCTGGTTTCTCGCCACAACCAATCAATATACGATCTGTAAACCACAACCAATTAAATAAGACATTATCACTTCAAAAGTTCAAAGTCGACGGCGGATCTCGAAGAAATTAAAAGCCACCAATATTTCCATTTACGGGTTCGTGCTCTTATTTCCCTTATCTATTTTGTTTTCTGATTGTTGTACTTGGAATGATTACAAATCCATCATGTTTCTTTGATTAACTATATATTACTTCATCCTATCACTCTAATTTACGTGTTGATTTATGTTCTTGTTTCCCTTGTCAATTTCCATTAATGTTTGTTGTAGTATGATTACAGATCTTCCTCACGTATTTTCAGTTCTTAGGCGAAATCGATTGTGATTTTCATTTGTTGGTTACAATAAGCACATATGGAAAAGTTAGATCTTTGATAAATTGATTATCTGTGTGGCTAAAAACGTATGCAGTTATGCTTAGATTTACTCTTTATCTTATTCTGTTTCTCAATCACAACAATTATTGTTTGTATGTCAATTGAGGGTGAGTGTTTCTATTAGCTGATTTGCAGGTCTCTGTTACTGTTTTTATATTTATAAAATAATTAAATAAATAGAAAGCTGATTAACCAAAAGAAATGCAGGAGAAAGTATTTTTATTTGATTTGATTTTTAATAAGAGTTGTTTTTCTCCAAACTCTAATGTGATCACTTTACTATAATTTACGGTATAAATATTATCCCAATAAAAACCGAAAGTTTGGAATTAAATTATTAAAAATTATTTATATGATTGATTAACGTTTTTATAACAGTTGTCGTCTTACATAAGTTGACGATATTGCTAGGAAAAGCACATTCATCACTCAAATCCCTATATATTTAACCCATTTTGTTAAGTAATCATAACAAATCACATTAATCTTCTTTTCATTTGGTTTCCGCTTATCATACAGATACCCAACACATAGATGGCATGTTCATCTCATGTTGCAGATGCCTCTTCTTCTCGATCGTCTAAACAATATGACATATTCCTTAGTTTCAGAGGAGAAGATGTCCGCAAGACCTTTGTAGATCATTTATACTCGGCTTTAGTAGATAAGCAAATCCAAACTTACAAGGACGACGAAACTCTTTCTCGTGGTGAATCCATCGGTCCATCTCTCTTCAAGGCCATTGAACAATCACATATTGCTATCATAATATTCTCCAAACACTATGCTGATTCTTCATGGTGTTTGGACGAACTTGCACATATTATGAAATGCAGAGAAGAGAAGGAACTAACCGTTATGCCCGTCTTCTATGACGTGGATCCCTCGGATGTCAGGAAACAGAAAGGAGATTTCGGAAAAGCATTTGCACAACTAGAAGTAGAAAACATCAACAAAGCTCAATCATGGAGAAATGCGCTTGTTGATGCAAGTAACATTGCAGGATGGGAACCAAAGTACATTGCTAACGGGTAATTTTCTTCTTTTTTTTCCTATTTATTTGGAGCCTTTATCTATACTTGATGTATTTTTATAAAATCAAATATATATGTACCATGTAAGTTTTCTGGGTTTAGTTACTTCTCTGTGTACATGTTAATCATTCATATGTATGCAATTTGCAGGCATGAATCAAAAGTCATCAAAGAAATTATTGTTTCAATTTCGAACACATTGCCCCCGTTAAATTTAGAAGCTAATGAAGATCTTGTTGGGATGAAGACCCGCTTACAATATTTGAAACCACTATTAGAAATTGGGTTGGATGGTGTGCGCATGATTGGGATATGGGGGCTTGGTGGCGGTGGTAAGACTACTCTTGCGACTTCTCTTTTTATGGAAATCTATTGCCATTTCGAAGGTCATCACATTATTGAAAATATACGGGAGGAATCAAGCAAAAATGGTCTAAAAAAGTTGCAAGAAAATATTTTATCAGCTTTTTCCAAAACAAAATGGAAGTACACAGTATTTTGCAAGGAAAAAGCGAGATAAAAAATATGTTATCTCGTAGAAAAGTGTTGCTACTTCTTGATGACGTTGATGAAGTTGACCAACTAGAAGCGTTAGCGGGATCACATGATTGGTTCGGTAGTGGGAGCCGGATTATTATCACAACTAGAAATGAACATTTGTTAAGAACCCACAAAGTAGACAAGGTTTCTCATGTGAGATTATTAACAGATGATGAGGCTATTAGGCTCTTTAATAGACATGCATATAATGAAAAATTCCCTATAGAAGATTATGAGACGCTTTCATTACGTGTGGTTAAGTATGCAGCTGGGCTCCCATTGGCACTTAAAGTTTTAGGTTCTTTTCTATACGACAAAGAGAAGAAGGGGTGGATAAGCACTTTGGATAGACTAAAAGATATTCCAGAAACGGAAATCGTGAAAAAACTCAAAATTAGCTATGATGGGCTTAATAATGTGGAAAAAGAGTTATTCTTGGATATTGCATGTTTCTTTAGAGGATTGTCCAAAGATGATACAATGGAGGCGTTTGAAGCATGTAATTTTCATCCTGAAATAGGGATAGAGGTGTTAAGAGCAAAAGCTCTCATAACGGTGTCAAGAGATGGTAGGATTGATATGCATGATTTGGTCCAAGAAATGGGACATTATATTGTTAGAGGGGAAAATCCTAACTATCCCCACCAACATAGCAGACTTTGGAATCTAGAAGAAATGAATAACATGTGTTTTGGGGATGCAACAATGGTAATTGTTAACCTTGTCAAAGTGTACATATATTATACGAATGTTGAATGGTACTTGATCCATACATTGTTTCCTTCTTTTTGCAGGAAAATAACAAGATTGAAGCCATTGAATATATTGAATATATTGATATAAAATGTAGTCGTGATACATCACAGTTATTTAAAATAGTTTCAAATGCAAAGAAACTAAGGTACCTTAGGGTGAGGACCTACCATGCCACGCATGTTAAAGGGGCTACTTTTCTTTCGAATGAGTTGTGTTATCTTGATTGGAATGGATATCCTGCAAGAAGTCCATTCCCAGATGGTTTTCAAGGGGTGAAGCTTGTTGTTCTAAAATTGGCTAACAGCTCTCAAAAAGAACTTTGGAAGGGACGTAAGGTAATTCATTTGTTTGTGTGTATAAAAATAGTGGAGTATATTGAGAGAGCATTAATTATATTGATCGAAATACACAAATATTATTCATAATTAATTATGTAAGACAATGAAAATGCCAAAGGTGAAAACAAAACAAAATTAAAAGAGCAATTTTGATAAGATTCTTACAACTAGGGTGGTTGTAATATTATTGTGGTGTTGAGGTAGGGTGATAACGTGCTTTTCTCACCCCATTTTTTTGTATGACTTAATAATTGACATTAAATTTTGTGTATTATTATAGCATCTACCACATCTGAAGGTTCTCCAACTCCGTTTCATGGGGGAGCTACTAAAAACACCGAACTTTGATGAACTTCCGTATCTTCAAAATTTATCACTCGGCGGTTGTTCCAAGTTAAAAGAGATTCACCCATCACTTGGAAATCATACAAATCTTCAAGACATAAATGTATCAGGTTGCATCAAGCTTAGAATGTTTCCAACTATTGTTCACATGAAAAACCTCAAGAATTTACGTATAGAGCGCTGCCCTAAGATTCATGAGTTCCCAAAGATCCAAACAAACATAGAAGGCTTGGTAAAGTTGTCTATGATAAGTACCGGGGTAAATGTTTTGCCTTCATCAATCAGAGAACGTTTCCCCAATCTTATTTCTCTAGAATTGTCTCCTTTCCAGAATTTAAAGAGCATACAATTAAACTTGGATGCCTTAAAGCATTTGAAAGAGCTCACATTAAAAGGATGGATTAGACATGTGAAGACAAGGGGGGGTCAATTGTTTCATCCATTTCTACGTAAATTGCAAAAGGTAGATCTGTATGCATACGTAGAAATCCCATGGAGTATTACTGAGTTTTCCAACTTACAAGGGCTAAATCTAAGTTGCAATGATTTTTCAAGATTAGATTTCAGCCTCTCCCAACTAACCCAACTCAAACACCTTGACGTGTCGGATTGCAAAAAGCTTCTTGAATTGCCGGAGCTCCCATCAAGCTTAACTACTCTCAATGCAAGTTTTTGTCCATTACTTACAACCTTTGGAGACCCTCACAAGAACTGCAGCCGGTTATGTGAAGTGTCGCTTTGGGGAAGCAGCATGATAAGCGATGGTGGTATGTTACTAGAATCCATGATTGAGGTATGTATTGCCAACGAAAACCACTATATGCTTCTTCAACTTGCAGATCTTCAGATTGCGAAAGGGTTTGCACCTCCTCTTCTCAGAGGGGGCAAATGTACATTGCAACTTCCTGATAACTGGTGCAATGACTATTCTGGTTTCTTAATGTGTGTGGTTATACCGTACTACAACGCTACAAGGAGGATAAGTATGAATGGGGAGAAGAATTTCATGGATTCAAAAACACGCTTGTTATGGGAAGAGAGTGATGATGATGATAGTGGATGTACATTCATGTTTGTTTCCTTTGACTCACTGAGACAAACTGCATGGTGGGATCACACATATAAAGCTCTTGTGTTTGACATTCACATGATGTATTGTCCGATTGATAAGTGTAGGGGTTTTGGAGTCAGACTCGTTGAAAAGAGAAGTAGAAGTGGTCCAACGAAAACAACAACAAACTCTACTTACTCTTTTAGTTGTAGTTCTAAGCCCTGGATTGAACATGACTCAATGTCTCCTTCAAAGATCGATTTTAATATCTCTTTTCCTTTAGTAGATTATTTGTAAATGTAGATTACTATTGAAACATATGTACATGTGACCGTTTATTTCAACCCAATTTTTAAAGAAACGGTGTTCATGTTGTATTTAGTTGATATTAAAGGCTTGGTGAAGGTAGCTGAACATTTATTCACTACATTAGTTATTTAGTTATGATTGCCCAAAGGTAGCCTCATCACTGGTGTCGATAATGATGAGCTATTGCTCATTGAGACTACCATTGTCCAAATGTTGGTATTGACATTAGCTCTGATTTAAGCGATCGGATGTTAATTTATGGCAGATAAGTTGGAGGTGAATCTTGAATAAAGCTTTTCAACAGCAAACAGAAAAATGATGTGCAAGAAGATTATATCAATGGCGTATAAAAGTACACTTTGAGGGCATGGAGAGAGGAAGATGAAGATCAACCATTGAAGTACGAGTGAAGCTCCTGAGGTGTTGTCTGCAACAAAAGAGCTTGAAGAACTTGATTTATAAATCATCTTCGATTCGAAATCAAAATTGGCATTTACCAGAATTCTAAAATAAATTGATCAAAATTTATTGGAAAATTTTGATTTATGCTCTGCAACCGCATTTGGCTAATATAGGTACAGACAATTAACATATGTTATACGGAAGATCATGGGTCAAAGATACAGTTGATCGTTCAAATTTGGCAGTCGTGTTAAAAAAAGTCAATATTTTTAAAGTGGTAAAAGTGATAACAAATGTCAAAATGTATGTAATACCTGGTGGACAGACTAGTTAGGAGTTATGTGAATAAAAATTATTATTTTATTATAACTTATAAATAAGTGTTTTTTATACACTCTAGTGTAATCCATACGTCAAATCTCTTGAAGATGGTACCAAGCTCGATTTGAGGCTTATGTAAAGCTCGATTTGAGGCTTATGTAAAGCTCGATTTGAGGCTTAAGTCTAAGATTCAAGTCTTTTTTTAATATTTATATTAATCAGATATTTAGAGTTACATTATTGTATAAAATTCTAATAGAGTAAAACCATCTTATAGTTGGTTTTATATATGGTGATCTTGAAAACAATATATAAATATGATGATGTCATAAACGAAAGAATTTTAAAATAGTTGAGGTAACATTACAAAATTAGTTAAAGTCAACTCATATGAATACTAACAATTTTCACTTTGCAAAGCAGCCCCTTGTAAAACTCTACATACCAATTGCCACCCTATACTTGCTCAATATATCAAGAACGAATCAAAAAACCAGTAAAAAAAACAACACAGAAAGCCCTACACACATCTATAAACATTATTAAAAACTAAGAAAAGAGACTTTCTTAAAAAAAATCTATGTTCTTGTTGCAGCCAAAGCAACACGAGGACTCAAAACAGATGATTTCTTCTGCAACATTTGCCTAAATTGTCTGATCTTTGCATCGACTCGTGCGGAAAACCCGATTTTTGTTTCTTGCCTAGCTTTTGTTCTTTCGCGGGTCCACATATGTCGATCTTCAACGTCTTTTTTATAATACTTGATCTCTTGAATAATATGATGATCCATTGGACTAAAAGATCTTTGAAAAGAGATATGAGCCAAATACGGGAGGTTACACGCAACCATCACCAGAAGTGTGGTAAACCAGAATAATGGGGCAGGCGAGAGTGCTTCCACAAAGATTCTATACGCGTTTCCAGAAAGTTCTGGAGGCATCATCCCGTATAGTACTAGAAACACATACCATGCAATGATACTAAAACCGATTAAAAAGTGTTGTATCCAGGTGAAGTGGCTCATCGTAAGGGCGATTTGGCAATTTACTGCATAGATGACGCATGTGAACATGGCAGTCCCCAACACGGTCATATCGGCTGTCTGCCCGGCTGCCCGAAATGCTTGGTCGTAGAATATTATTATGTTGAGGAAAAAGACGATTAGGGAGCAATATAGCCCGTTTCCCATCCACCCGAATATTCGGTACCGGTCGAAAAATAGGTTTTTTGGTCCTTGCTGGTATAATGCTGGAAACTGCAATGGTTTTGAAGAGGCATAAGTATACACATATATTATAAAAAGTATTGACTAGAGGTGAAGACCGAAAATTAGAACCACTTCCTGATAATAACAGGTTAATTCGAGTTTTATATAATGATAGCAGTAAAATGAAAAGGTTAGAACTGGTAAAAGACACATAAAATGCTTAAAACCTTCTAAATAATTGTTAAAAGATTTAGATTGTTATTCTGAAAATAACTTCTGTATTGACATACTTGGTTTATTTTAAGGGCAATTAATAAATAGACAAAAGAGCATTGGTGTGTTGACTCAACCCATTTAGACCCACACTTAAACGTTACTTGTTTAGACCTAAACTCATTTTTTAATGTTATCCAACCCTGTGTTTACGGGTCAACGGGTCAAAAGTTATAGTGTTTAAACACGTGCTGACCTGTCCATTTTTCTTTAATAAAGCAAATTTGTAGAAACACTCGTGTTTACATTAAAGCAACTTCGAAAGCACTAGGCAAATCTTACATGCTTCTTTCTTAGTTAATTATAAACGTTCCCACATGAATGATCATCAGTACCAACCGAAATCAACCCTTTTCACGTAACAGGTCAATTCAAGTTTTGTCTTAATGATAGAGGGTTAAATAGGGAAAATAAAAATAATGGTTATTGCATATAATTAAATGACTTGTCCGTATTATGATAATATGTCAATATAGAGCATTGTAACTTTAAAAAACAGTTCCCCATTTAACATGCTTCATTTGTAGCCAAATTTTTCACCAGTTTTCACATAAATTGGTCAAAACTAATTCATGAACCATTTTAATTATATTATTGGAACAAAAGGCTAACCTGTAAGCAGATCTCAGACGAAACATCTTGTTCAAAAACACCAAGTGCAATCACGGGCAATGATGTAAGAACAACATTGAATAAAAGCATGTACCAATCGTCATACACTGATTGTCCCGAGAAGCCCGTGAATGCCTCAAAGTAGAACAATGTAAGCCCAAAAGCAATGTTTTTGTAGAAGAAATAGCAAATCTGTGCCACAGAATCACTATCAGTAATCAATATAAACGTATATACATTAACAAATAACAGTCCCAATTTCTTTGCCATTTTACTTATTTTCTTCAGTTCATATAGTATTAAAAAAAATATTTGATCGTTGGTCCCACTTACTGAATTAAATCGACATATTTATATACTTGAAATACTTTTTTATTTTTTGGGTCTTATTTAGACGGGGTTAGAAGTAAGGATAACTGGAGTGGGCCGATAAAACCAGACAAGAAAATGAAAACAAGACCGAACTGATTTTTAGTTTTACTCAAACATGAAATGACATTGTTTTATATTTCCCCAATGTTTTGGTATTTGTTTCAGGTTGGTGTGATATCAGGTAAAAAAAAATTCTTTTGCCTTTGGTCTGGGACCAGCTGAGGCTGATTCAGGCCCAACGAACAGCCCTAGCTAAAAATGAGAGATCACGTGTATATCTTTACCATCTGAGCTATTCTTTTATAACACCAGTGACCATGTACAACCAGAAGCCTTTCAAGAAAACGAAACTGTGCAATAGCAAAATCACTAGCCATCACAGCCTGCACATATAATCATAAGTTTGTAAGCCATTTGCAAAAGAAATATATTTCTAAAAGAATTAGTTACACTATAGTAGTATAATGTAACCTAGTTTCACCTTTGCATTGTAAGAAAAGATGCTTTTTTTACATTGTACATTAAACAATTTTAAGTTTTTTCACCTTTGAATAAAAATAACCTTGATAGCAGGTAAAATAGTGACGTGATACGGTACTACGTAAGGTACTTGCATACAATGGTAATTTTCTTACGTATTGTGAGTAAAAAATATTTTGGTAAATAAACACTTCTAAAGGAGTTCATCAAACTAGAATGTAACTCACTTTCACCTTTTTGTCATTCTATGTATTAAAAAAGTAATAAAAAAAGTGTTTTCTTTCCATTGCAATTTGCATGCAACACAATTTCAAAATTATACCACTGTATGTAACCTTATATAGCAAGTGCCAGGAAAAATAGTGACTTGTATCACCATTTTTTACCTACTATAGAAGGTTGCTTACATGCACCTGTAAAAAAACTGGAAAAACATGTTTTCTTACATCCAATGACAAAAAGGTGAAATTAAGTTGCATTTTGGTGTAATAAATCTTTTCTAAAATCGTGTTCTTCTCAAAATCAATCTCACACTTACAAACTTCAAAAATCCAATTTATTATTATTTTTTTGAACAGCCAAATTCCAATTATTTTACCAAGAAAACAAGCCTGTATGTATCATATACAAACCTGCATTCCTTCAACACCACTTATTCCAACACCAATATCCGCTTCTTGAATCATTCCAACATCATTTGCACCATCTCCAATTGCTAATGTGGTCTTCCCTGTGCCTTCTTTCACCAATCTTGTAACCTAATGTCAAACGATATCAAAAAGTTAAGAATATAATATATCATATAAAGCCAAAAACAAGTTACCAGTACAGAGGTCAATTCTTGTCAACTCTTGTTGCTATAGAGGTCAAATTGTTAATATATTAACTATTCAAGTGCTTCACAAAGAAAAGCACAAGAGAAAGCGTTGGCAGCCTGACAGGTCAAGCTAACCTGCCCATTTTGCAACTTATAGACCAAATTAATAGATTCCATGTGAATGTCAGGGTGGTAAATCAAGATCTTAGCTAATGATTTTATTACAGCGACATATTAAACTACAGGCGGCAATTTCAACCCATTTTTTTAAGAATTGGTCAATGGGTTGTGTTTTTTCCTCAAACAGGTCAAACCAAAACTTAAGCTAAAATGGGAACGGGTCAAGTGGGTATAACAACTGGAAAGTCTCCAATAGTCTATTCACACAGCCACTTAACTCCTAGGTCCCTTTACCCAAAGATGTAGACTATCATTATAGTAATGTTATTTTGTAAAAACAACTAAGGTTAATTACTTGCAAAAAGTGTATTGTGGGGTCAACCCAACCCAGTCTGTTTTGACCCGATTCTTTTTTGACGTGTTACATAACCTGCCCCAACCACCCATTTTGGCATGTCTATGTTAAATGACCTTAAAAAGTGTTTGTGGGTCAACACAACCTTGCCCAGCCCGTTTCCATCTAAAACTGCTTTGACCCATTAGCCAACCTTCCCGACCCAATGCATCTACTTTTAACGATCTTACCATGGCCTTTTGCTTGGGTGAAACACGACAGCATATAACAGAAGCACAATCCACTGCTAAATTCAAGAATTCATGCTTTAAATCTTCCTCTAAAGCATAACTTAAAGTCTTCCCATCAATAATCAAAGCAAATGCAGCATGTGGGTCCTTTTCAAGCTTAATCATTTGAGATGCATTAGTGACTTGCAATACAATGTTCTCCTTTACAGCCTGATCATCAAATAAATAATAATAATTAGCTGCATTCTACGAATGAAATTAAAGTTGTGAACATTAACTGAATTAATTTCATGTCTATCCTTTTTGGAAGTCCAAAATTCAGTATACATCCTTCTATATTTCATTTATAATATTTAACCCAACGAAACATAAAATATATCATAATAGCCTGACAAGTAACAAAATAATAATAATTAACTGCACTTCACATATAATGACATTAAAGTTGACATTTTTGACTTCCTGTGTATTTTTTGAAGTAAAAACTGTAAAGTTTGTACCTGTTAGGAGGACTTAAATGGTTAAAAATCAGTACCAACAATTTAATATAATCTAATTATGATAATAAATACCTTTTTGGAATCTTGGTTTAACATGTCCACATTTGTTGATATACATATTTGCTTCATGCCCTGTCGAAGCAAACTGCATGCAAACCTGCACAAACCATGATATGGTTAATCTTTTCTCCAACATTGTGCACAATTAATTTTTGCAATTTGAAAAATCAGAATCAAATAATATGATAAAGTGTCTATATGAAATAATTCCTTCACACAAATACTCAAAAAATGACTTGTATTCACAATAATCAAGTTGAAAGTGGGATAGAGCCCTTTCTCCAAAGGGTGAGAGGCATTACCCTATGTTGATTGCAGTTTCCATTTTATCGCCTGTTAATACCCATATCTTAAGACCAGCTTGAGCTAGTTTATCGATACATCGAGGCACCTATACAAGTAAAAAGAAATTAAAACTAACAAAAAAAAGGTAATGACATAATGATAAGAATTATAAAGGTAGCAATTTCAATTAATTTATTTATTACTGGGTCGATCTACTTATAGTCTTATATTTTATCTCTAGCATGTGAAATGGATCAAAAAGGGTTGAATCCCATTCATTGGTGTATTTTTTAAGCATGCCACCTCCAACATCAATTTTATTCAAAATATCTAAATTTGTATTAAGATGATATAACATTTCAAAGACACTTATTACATGTAAAAAAGATCTAGAAAATGGACAAAAAGTGTTTCGGGCAAACTTGACCCGACTCAACCCAAATCAAAGAGTGGCAAACTTTTGACTAGTTAGTAGTTACACAGCATCACAACCTACCCAAATGCCGATTAAAGAATGAACCTCTTTGATCCTGATCAGACCTGTTTCAACCCCGAAACCAAAGAACCACATATTTTGACCAATTACCCAACATGCCAACCCAAATCAAGGAACAATCCTTTACCCAAACCAAAATACACCCGCTCTTGACTGTTACCCGACCCGCCCAACTAGCCCTCTGTGCCACCACTCACTGAAAAAGTAAATTCTCATGTTAATAATCTTATACCCCTTGCTGCAGCTTATCTTCCACAGCAGTTGCACCAACAAGAATTAATCTTTTTCCATCATGTCAGAAACTCGTTCAAGCATAGCCTCCCTGTCACCGCCAATTGAAGTTTTTGCTTTTATAAATTCTTCATTCCATGATATGTACTCTGATTCTTCAAGTTTTTTATAAGCAAGAGCAAGTGTACGTAAACCAGCTTCCCCATAATCATTTAGATGTTTTGTGGTAGCCTCCTCAAATTTTCTTCCATTTTTTGATAAACGCTCAAATATTATGCTGCAGAAACACCAATAAAATGTATTTACAGGGCGTTCAAATGTGTTTGAAACATGTTATCTTATTCTTGTGACTTGAAGATGAAATGGTCTGTTTTTGATGCTTTTATAAGCACATTCTGCCGTTGATTATCTGTATATTAATTTAGTTTCATACCTGCAGCAACAAAACTGTTTATGTAGGGCAAATTAAAATTACGTATCTATCCCTAGAAAAAACTAATTTGAATCTTTTATTTCCATTTCACAAACTCTCTATTTGTTTTCAACTAAAATAACCTTTTTTATCATGAATTCTGATGTTTGATAAACATAATCAGCTTTCGACTATCTGCTTATTTAAGAATCAAATAAACAGTCATTTATTAATCTTAAACACTCAAATATCTAATCTGATTGTCTCAACTGGAAACCTACCTGTCAGCGCCTTTGCATAATAAAAGAATCTGTCCAGTCTCGTCCTGAACAATAACTGACATCCGTTTTCTTTTACTTGTAAAATCCAAGAGATTTAGAAGTTTGAACTCCCTGGAAAGAAGAATGTGCAAATCAAATATTACATACAGTTACTACTAGCAAAACTGTTGACCCACTTACAGTTTTCTATCATCTTCTAAAATCTTTTTGTATAGATAATTTATCCATTATTGAATACAGTTGCTACTAAAACAGTAATCTGGCTTAGTATCCATTTGACTGTTGGGACATAAAATATAACTAGAGATGGTAATTTTGAAAATTTACTTCGATGAGTAGGTTAATTTGGGTTATATTTTTTCCATTAACTACTAAATCATTTTATTTGAAAAAATAGATTATTGTTGTGGACACTAAACATGTTTAACACATTTATTATTGATAAAAAAGATCTTTGAAATGGACAAAGAAGCGATTCAGGTCAACCTGGGACAACCCGGCCCAACCCATGTGACCACAACCAGTTTTGACCCACCTTCCAACCTGCCCATGATTTCCCCTATAAATCTGACCCAAACTAACCTGACTTTATATAAACAGTTCAAATTTGCAATGTCTTAACAACATTAAATATTTATAAGAAAACTTTGAAATGGAAAAAGCGGTTCGGATCAAGTGATTGACTGGGCTGACCCTTCACGTCAGATCGTCCCCTACTAAAACAACTATCTGTTTTCCAGTTTCCCAAACAGCATGTTTTCCCGAATCTACCAATTGTTAGATAGTCGATTCAAATTTGCCACATCTAACAGCATTAATATAATTAAAATCACGTCCAAACCTTTCAACAAATTCTTGAGAAGAAGGATTCCTCTCACGAACGAATATGCTCGATTGCGTTCTTCTACAAAATTCAAACCCAAATTCTCGAGCAGCCACAAGAAATGCTCCTTCATCAGGTGATTCAGCCTCATAACTATAACTATCAGTTTCTTCATTAAACTCGGGAATCGCAGTATGACATAGAGCAAGAACCCTAAAAAACAACAATACAACATCAGGATTCGCCTCTTGGACCCAATTCCCACTCATTAACCGATTATCATCAAAACTAAAACCCTTGATCAGTGCTCCCAAACTATCTTTAGAAGGTGTTACTGCCTCTAACTCGATTTCTGGCCCATTTTGTCCACTGGACCTTGCAAAATTACCCTCATGCCCTTCAAGATCCATAGCCATTTGATTGGCGGCTGCCAGCTCAACTTCACTACACCGTATACCATATGGGACCCCTGCAATTGAGCATTTTAAAAAATCCATTTGATTACATGTTAAAGTCCCTGTTTTATCTGATAAAATAGTGTCCACCATCCCTAATTCTTCATTTAAATTTGAGGTACGTGCTTGAGCAGGAGTTCCCGTTTCCTCATCATACATGTTTATATCTTGATTTATAAAAACCGCTTGTAAAACCTTCACGAGCTCAATAGAAACATAAAGTGAAATCGGTATCAAATACCCATAAAGAATTAGAGCGGTAATCAGATGATAAAACCCTGATAATGAAGCATTTGTAGGATCATATAACTTCTCATCATCTGGGGCTTGCATGTACCACCAGCTTGGCATTTGCGTTTTTGTCTTGATAGCAAAGCCTATTGAGCTTATTAAGGAAATCAACACCAGAAGGGTAAAAAGGACATAGATAATTTTGTCCATTTGTTTCTCGATTGTACTCCTTTTTGATGGAGACTTTGTAGCATTTTGCATCACTTTACTATCATGCCCTGAAAATATCACCACCCCGTAAACATGGCCCGTGTTTCTAAGCTTTGAATCCCGAAGCAAAATCTGACTAGGATCAAGTGGGTACAGCTGTCGTTCATATTCCAAGTTCCCAACAAATGTATAAAGATTCGGGTTTGGGTCCTCACATTTAATTGTTCCTTTGAAATCTCTGAAAGCGGAATCATCATCTAAAGATAAAGTTGACTCTAAAGACCTTTTAACTTTTAAATTTGTCTCACCGTCTAAATTCATTGTTTCAACATAACAAATCCCGTCTTCATAACTCGATGACAATAACAATAAATCTGCAGGAAAAAACTGATCTTTTTCCACTTTTACCACATCCCCAACCCGTATATTCATCCATGGTTTTAAAGAAAACACGCCTTCCCCCTTATGAACCCTAGCTTTCCTCATATTTACCTTCATGTCCTGCACGAACCGATGCCAATCTTCGATTGCTTCTTTAGCCATACTAAGCCCTATAACAAAAGCTAATGGTGCAATCATGCTATAAGCCGAAAAAGGTGAAACAGGTGTCAATGACAGGAATGCAGCTAAGAGGAAGTACACATTTGCCACACGTCTAAATTGCTCAAAGAGAGCTTTAGGTAAAAAGGTAATTACGTTGTACTTTGTTGTCGATATGTAATTCTTGCAGTATTTGAGTGGTTTCTTTTGGTGTAAATGAGGTTGGTTACAACAAACTTGTCGAGAAAACCCAGGTCCGCGAAATTGATGAGGTTCATCTGCTGACTCAACAGGTGGTCTTATGCATCCAAACGTGTAAAGACTGCTTCTTTTAATCTTAGCCCGTATTCTCCCGTGAGCCATTTTTATATTAATGTCTCATAAGAATTACTAACAGTACATCCCTTGGAGAACTAGCCTCACGTGATTAAAAGTAGAATAACACCAAGCCCGCAACTCAAAATCCTCGAGAACCTGTGTAAATATGATTTCGTTAATTAAACAGCAAAAATCTTAATTCTCCAACCAACTAATAGAATAAGCAATCATACAAGAATGCCTTTTGATTTACAAAATTGAGTAACTTAAAACGATTGTTTTGAAGCAACAGAAATGATAATTTCTTGGGAATTTACCTTGCTTCAAATTGGATAAAAACATGCTGATCTAGTAAATAAGACTTGGTTAATCAAACTGTAAAATCCTATTTGTTTGCATTAAACCAACAAATGCTATACAGAATCATACAAGAAAGATCTTCTACTTTATAGAAAAAATGCAGAGACTTAAATAACTGATCTGAAGTAACAGAGGTAACATTTTTTTGGAAACTACCTTGCTCAAACAATTTGTAGTTTGAATCACACAATTTGTAAGTTATTAGATTCATATTCAACCAAACAATGGAACATACATTATACAACAAGAATCTTGCATCTACATTCAACCAAACAGCATAACTTCAGCATACAGGAAATAATTTATCGTAAATATCCATAAACTGAGAATTGACTGAAAGCAACAGAAACTTCTTTTGAAGTTACACAAGCTAAATTTGACCCCAAAAAAGAAAGTTAAACTCCCAAATGGAGCATAACTATGATCATGATACCTTCAATCAAATCTGAAAATCACAATTGGTGTTTAAGCGTGTTCTTTGTTTGAAAAACTCAATTTGTCAGTTTTTCAGACTTACATCAAACAAAACAAGCAATATGCATTTTACAAAAAGGGGTTTTATCATTTTATTTGTCTACATACAAACAGAAAGCATGATGTGATACAAGCTCCTTCAAAGTTACCACACTCTGAATTCCATAAATACATATAAACTCAGTTCCAAATCACAATTATGAACACCTAAATTAGGATCAACAGGATCAGCTTCTTAACTTTACCTTATAACTAAATTAACAGTAAGAATCAATTCAACTTAAACAAATTTCACACCGGAAGATCATACTCCAAACCATATGAAAATTTCAAAAAAAAAATTCAAAAAGAAAGAATCAAGAGAAGAATATGCATTATCCATGAAATGATTCAAAATCTCCAGATACCCATTTGAGAAAACATGACTTTCAGAAACCCCAAATCGCTAATTACAACAACAAGCGGCGGAGATCTAAAAGGATACCTTGAATTGACGATATTATCTTCACGAAATCGAAAATGGAGACCGACCCTGATGAGAAATCGATGAGATCACAGAATGCCAGCTGGAAATTGGAGTGAGATCTTAGAAATTTAGAAGAATTAAGGGTTCAAGAGAGAAGAAAACACAAAAGCCCTTTGTTTCTTGTGTTCGTCTGAAATCAAATCAATGAAGAATGTTTTACACAGTATATCACGGGGTGGCCTTTTTCTCTACACGACTACACTGCCCCTAAATTCTAGTTTCTTGAAAACAATAAATTTTGAAATTTTTTTATTTTATTTTTAACGTAACATTCATTCGTCATTCGAAGGTTACCAAATGAAATAATCAACGTTATTAGAAAAAGAGGGAGTCGTTTAGATTCCTAGGTTCTTTTTAATTCCTCATTTTACAAAGAGTCGTTTTTGTTTTCCTCGATTCCCCCATATTATTAAATCAAACTGTTGAAAGTAATATGATTGTATCGTTAAAGTCAATGAATATTTATCAAGGTTAGTGACCATATAGTGAATAATTATTACTATTTATGTGTATTTTTATATCTTGTTTAATCTAAGATGTTGGTCTTTTTATACTAATACAAAAATTTCTGATCAAACAAATTTGCAATCTCAGAAACATCAAATAATAGGAGTTGATTAATAACATAGGCGTCCCTGTTTATTTTAGGAGCTAAAATTAATTAGTTTTCGTTTCTACAACTTTATATTACTTTCTTAAAGTTAAATCTTATTTTTCTTTAAATTAAATTAAACATAAACTCTATTTTCACTTTATGATTTTTATGACGTGGTTTAACAAGTCAATGTGGCAGTTTCGTGGTTATTGCCATGTGGGTGCAGTTGGGTTTCAATGATCGGCATATACTATTTTGAATATTCAAATTGGATTTCTTTTCCTTTAAAAGAAATAATTATTTATATTGAAATATAAAATTTCATCCTAAAGGTTAAATAATTCGGGTTCCATATTAAAAACAAATTTAACATATATAACTTCGATAGTTAAGAAACCAGATAAACGACTTTGATGGTTCATTTAATATGCTAAACTAACTTGCCTTGATTTAATCACTATAGAATGTTCACTGAATCTATAAAGCCTTAAGACAAAATTATGCTAAGCAAATGCTAAAATGCAAGTTTGTGAATTTTAGTTTTGGCTACAACAAGTTTTATTTGTTTAAGTTTTGGGCACTGACATCTATATTTGTAATTATAAATAAAGTATAACACGATGCTTCTATTTTAAAAAAAAATTTCACTTCGTCGTCTATATACTTGAAACAATCCAAAACTATAACTATGTAGAAATTTAGAGTCACCTTTTAATCATATGGTTTTGTACACTCTCATTTTCTAAATTTAGTTTTTTTGATATATCATTGTAACACTTGCTAAAAAACTTTTTTTATAAAAGTTTAACACCTATCTTTTTTTATTACAAATATTTAGCTTCGCAAATTCACACAATTATTTTTACATATTTAACTATGTCAATGGTTCCAGCGTAACAAGGGACAACATTCACTCGTTACAACTTATACTAAGATTTTATTTTGTAAAAAATGATAAAGATTTTAAATTTTAGTTTGTTGCAGTTTGTAAAACTTTTCTTCACAACAAACTAAAAAACAACATTTTTAAAAGAAGGGGTGGGGGTGGACCCCACAATGAGGCATCCCACTCGTTTTGAATACCAAGTCAAAGTCGTGATGTGATATTTTGCCAACCGTCTATTGTCATTGGAGTTTGAATTGATGTTTTGAAATTTTCTTCTACTATAAAAAAATATTTTTAAAATAGTTGTGTATTTAAAATATTTAGCAAGTGTTGTGGTTGTGAAATTCAAAAAAGCCATGCGTTGATTGTGTTCACTTTTCTTTCTTAAAGAACTTATATTAACGCATCACTAATAGTGAAATTATTTATAATATATATAAAGTATATAAAAATGGTATTTTAAGATATCATAAAATTAAAAACATTTATTAAATTTAATGCATAAGATACAACTGCTTTTGAAGGTAAAATTGTAAATTTATAATATTATTTATATAATACCACTTATAATTAATTACATAATAATCTTATACTTACTAACATTTGCATAAAATTTTATATTATCTACCCATAAACCTAAAAACTTAATATGTTTTATATAAAAAAAATTGAGACTATAACTTAACCTGTATTTATTTTTAAACGTTTTTGTGTAAACTTTTTGTTGAAATGATTTGTATTTTGTGAGATACAATAAATTAATGTGTATATACAAGTCGTCATACAGAACTCATTTATTTGGTGTTTTAAATTTTAGCTTAGAAAAAACATAATAAACTTTTATAAACTACTACAAGAATAACAAAATATTAAATGCACGTGTCAATGTAAAATGTCGTCCCGTCATATTGTGCGGACACCCTTCTAGTTTTATAAAACTTTAAAAACTCTCCAATAGTAAAACCTAAAAACATCCAAAAACATTACGACATAATCACCATCTTTTATATTTACTTTTAGTTATTAATCTTTTATATTAATATAAATTATGAATAAAATGTTTATATGTCTTTGGATGGAAATTTTAAAATTAAAAAATATAGCCGTTTGAGGGGAAATTGAAATTTAAAAACTTGAAACTTTAGAATTTGATATTTAAAAATAACTAGAATTAAGCTTTCCGCGCTGCGAGGGCGCATAAAATCGTGAAAAATAACATAAGTGTCACACCGCCGTTAATTACCATCAACATTGAAATTGTGGTGTTAATACGAAAAAATAAGACCAAAACGTAAAACATATAAAAATATAACTAAAAACGATAAACGACGCACACACGTTATGTTGTGTTAATTCACAGAATTAAGAACGATACGTAAAGTGAAACGTAAAATTGGTGAGTCGCACATGATTTGTGTCATGTTAACTTGCAAAACATAAGACGAAAATTTGAAGAATATGAAAAATATATGGGACCAAAGTTGAAAGTATAAAATTTTGTAAAATTAAATTGCAAAAGATGAGTAGTTTTAGGCTTAAAGTAAAAATAATCATATTTTAGAATGTTAATTTGCAAAATATAAAAACTTTTGGGGTTAAAAGTGAAAAGTCATAATTTTTTTGGAAAACTCCCAATGCATAATATACAACACCATTATACATAAAGAAGTTGGTAATTAGTAATATATAAATAGATTAGTTAATTTAAAATTTAAAATAATAAATAAAATTATTTTTATACGTACGTTACATTTTTATAATTTAAAATTAATTAAAAATTTAATAACTAAATATTTTATTAATTAATATAATATATTAGTTGAAACTCAATCCGGTTCCATCCCCTGAAAAAGTGTGACACATGGGTTTGTTTTTCACGTTCATCTCCATGAATATCTTTTCTTAAAACAAACCCCACAACAAGGGGTATTACTACAAACGAAAATTTTGTTTCAAAAACACATGAATATGAAACCATTGGAGATGCTCTTAGAATCTCTAAATTCAAACTTTCTTCCTAATATAAAAAGTAAATTGTTATTTATTTTTTGATCATATTTTTCAAAAAAATATTTTTTTACATCTGATTTCCTAAGGTTTTAAAAAATTATCATTTGCATCTAAAAAGCTAACTACATTAATATATATGTTAAACCATCAACATTTTTTGAAAAAAAAATTATTTTTAAAACTACAAAACTAAAAGTAATTACATAACCATAATCGAGTGGAACTGAATAACGATATAAGAGATATAGTGATTAGAGACAATGGTCTATATTATACAACTCCTTCATAATGAGTTCCCAACCGCCACAAAAAAGGTTCGTTCTCCTCCACCGCCAATGAAGCCGACAATTTTTTAAAACATTGATGAGGCAAATGCAAAAAATAAACAAGAAAAAAATTAGATGCAAATGAAAATATAATCAAACCACGTGGAGAAAGATGACAAATTACTCTAAAATATTAATAGAGTTGTGAATGTTCTTATATGGATAACTTTATTTTATTAAATAACTAGGTTAGTACCTCGTTTATTACACGGGTTGAAACAGTATAAAATTACGTTTGAGAAATGATTATAATAGTGATATCACTTTTTAAAAATTTGGTTATAATTTATTTTTTCATTTTGTACTAAAACAAACCGTATAAGATTGTCATTTTTTAAAAATTTCTTTATTATAACTTGAAGCATTTAATTATTTTTTGTTTTAAAATTTGACTTTTTAAAAATATCTAATTTAAAATACTTCATACTTTTAAAAAGTTTTATGCTTTAGAAAATTATAATTTTATAAAAAATTATATTTTTCAAAATAACATTAATAAATAGATCTCTTTCTTAGTTTATTAATATATAAAAGTATTAAATAATTTTTTGCCACTTGTTCTTTTTTAGACATCCGCACATCAATTTTCCTTCCAAAAGGGTATACGTAATTATAATCATAACTAGATTTAGTAAACTCGTGTGTTACACGGGTTGAATAAAATAAAAAATTAATATAATAAAATTGATTAATTATAAAATGATATTCTAAGATATGATATGATTGAAATTTCATATGAGAAATGATTATCAATAATTTTGTTTTTAATTTATT
Source organism: Flaveria trinervia (assembly GCA_025506515.1). Classification (NCBI taxonomy): domain Eukaryota; kingdom Viridiplantae; phylum Streptophyta; class Magnoliopsida; order Asterales; family Asteraceae; genus Flaveria; species Flaveria trinervia. The sequence goes on from CM046449.1 coordinate 2,180,189, forward strand.
TTTTCATTTTGTTCTAAAACAAACCGTATAAAATGTCATTTTTTAAAAATTTCCTTATTATAACTTGAAGCAATTATTTATTTATTTTTAAATTGACATTTTAAAAATATCAAATTTAAAAATATTATCTCGTGAGGATGATTGTGGTGTTTCCACGTGTTATCCCAATATACTATTTTATTATTTATCGAAAGAATTGTTTATACATTAAAAGTTTAAGAAAAATATGTTATTGTTTATTTACTTAAAATAGATATTTATCTGTATTTATAATCATATTTTAACTTCAAACATGATTTTGTAATGCATAAATTTATATTACTAATTTTTAATATTTTATTTATTCAGTCTGTGTAATACACAAGGAGTAATCTAGTTTTTTTATAAAAAAATTTTAAAAAAATACATTATTGTTAAGTCAATTTTATCACAATATCTCTTTTGGGGGGAAACTCACATGTTTTGATATTTAATAAAAGTTCATATTTTTAAACTTATAACTAATATCACAAAAGAACATATTTTATTATTTAATGGTATTATGTTATATAATGTGGATAAATATTATATGATATTGTTAAAGTATATAATATTTTTAAATTTTGAAATTATTAACCAAAATACTCAGATTGGTTGTTACCATTTAAGTTTAAAATTTGTGAACTAGATATGCTCAATTTCTATATTCAAATTGTTAGTTTTGAAGTTCAAATTTTAACTAATTTAATTAGTTATTTTTAGATAAAATAAAACTCAAATTTAATTATAGATAAAAGTTGAAATTTAAATTTTTAAATTTTTGTTTGTTTGATTAAATTTTAGAATCTTATTCAATTAAACATTGAATACTATTTAAAAATGTATGTATGTATGTATGTATGTATATATATATATGATAAAAAATGTAACATAGTATAATTATGTGTGTTTTATATATATGTTAGTATGTGTGTGTGTGTATATGCAGGGCTGGTAAAGGGTGGTCATTTATAAGACAACACCACAAAAAGAAGATTAATTTGACTAATCAAACAGTGAGACTGGATTAACCATAATAGATGATACTAAGATCACAAGTAAGTAAGAGACAGAATAAGATAGCAAGACACAAGGAAATTGTTTTTAAGATTGCAATATATTGTCTTCTCATGTTCTATTACAAGTGTTACAAAGCATAAAAGAAAGTTACAAGTACTTAAGATCTATATAGTACATCCTACAGTCGGCCATACTTTGAAGGCCAGCTAGATACAATTTACTAGACAGAATACAAAATCAATTGTAGAGTCAAAAGGCAGATTGCCTTTTGACTTGTGATTATGACATGTTGTAGCTCACATCCTAATATATTACAAAAAGGATAAAATACATGAAGTAGAAAGTTACAGACTTAAGACCTCAATGTACAGTTACTTAAAGCATGGACCTTTTCACCAACTCATGTATGTTAGTGACTTTACAGAGTTGTGTAGCGGAAAGTGGGTCTAGCTTTACGTACATTAAAAGTCTTCAGAAAAAATTTGTCTTCAAGTGTTGGCTTTGGAAGACTTTGGTTCTGAAGCTTCGGAAGACTTCGGCTTTGAAGCTTCGAAAGACTTCATTTTTGGCTTCGGAAGATATTGGTCTTGGCTTCGGAAGATTTCACACTTAGAATATTTATGTTGCATGTGTGAAACTTCCAAAACATTCTTCTTCAATGTACTTGTGCAGCATGCAGGAGACTTGAAGTGTTTGAGTTGTATTAGCCTTAACATGTATTCCTTACTATATATATATATACACACACACACACTAACATATATAAAGGGTAGTGATGAAAAATATAAATTATTTGACTGGTTTTATTGGTTTTCTTCGGTATTCACATAACAATGTGTTTTTTTAGTTTTCACACACTGATGTGTTGTAAAACACATCCATTTTATTTCATGCTTTTCGGGTCACTTATGTTTAAATTTTAGTTTGATTCATTAGTTTTTACTTATTATTTGTTATTTTGTGTTTCGATATATGCTTGGATGCTTGAAGTGAAGAAAACACTAGGAAACGAAGAAAATAGCAAAAAGATGGAAAAATACCAACACTTAGAATACTTTCTAAGTGAAAAAACTAAAAGCTTCTGTAAAATCTCATCTACGCGATACGTACAATAGGAGGGCTTCACCTGTGTGTATTGCATAGATCATATTTTAGGGTTTTTGTATTTTTGATCTACGCAATACGCACAGCAGGAGGGCCTCTCCTCTGCGTATCACATAAATGGTGTTTTCTGAAAAAAATTATAAAGTTTATTTAAACAACTTTTCCCGACCAAAACAGAGAATAAAAAAATAGACCAGCAATCATTTCAAGAGCATTCTCATAGACGAATTGAAGCTTTTGTAAGGATTTGAAGCTAATGATTGAAGCTAGGATCGTAGGAACATTTGCAAACATTTGATCATAGGTTTTCATCTTGTAACTTTGTTGATTTAGACTTTGTTTTGAACATGTATATCTTGTTTTCATTGTTTGAGATGATGTCTCTACTGAATTTGAGTAGCTAAGATCATATTACTACGTAGGTTGATGAATAGTTTGTGTTAACTTGAATGGATTTTGAATGTTAAATCATTTTTGTGGTTAATGCTTATGTCATTGTTTATTTCAATCTATTAGATGTGTTTTGGTATAATTGTTGATGATTTCTTTTTCCATACATTAGTTGTTGAATGTCATTCATAGAAACTTGCATATCTAGATCGATTACTTTGAGTTTTTGATTAGTTGATAGTTTGCTAGACGTGGTAACCATAGGAATTAGGTTGAATTAATTATTAGTCCTTAATGCTCTTCTTAATTTGATTTCGAGAGGTAAGGATTAATCAGATTGTCTTTGTAGTTAGTTGCTTAGAAGTAAGCGTTTCGAAAGAGGGTTTCTCTAAGCTAGTTAGTTGTTTTGCTTTTTGTGTCCAATAGATTATTTAAAGGTTGTCTCTTTAATTATTAATGAATTATGTTAGTTAGATCGAAAGATTAGCTATCAACCGGGCAGATAAGTGTTGTCAAAGTGACTTAGCGATAATTTGACAAATCGGTAGTTTCATTCATCTTCTAAGTTCTCCTTTTGGTCACATCCAAAGAATGATCCTGGATCCATTAAGTAACTTAGAAGTTTGTTTCATTAGATCCTGATTCCATAATAGTTAAATAGTCATTTGTAGTTCGAGGATCACAATTAGGATTCACCTAGGTAATATATCTCTTATTCTTGATTGTTTAAGTATTCTAATTATCTCCTGTTCTTGTTGGTAAATTGATTGTCTTTTTAGTTAATTAAATTAGTTTTCAGTTCTCTAGGTTTTTTATAAAAAGAAAATATTTTCACCCATTATTAAATATATTTTTGTTTTGTTCTTTTCGAGTCTAGTTCATTCTATAATAGTGTCTCTAGGTTCGAGTCCGGTCTTTCTTAGTTTTGCCTACATTCGATTAGGTTCACTTGCCTATGTAGTGGTATACGTCTAGGTTTTCTTGGGTTAAATTTGAGCTTCTAGATTATGTCTAATTTAGGTTGTTTTGATTAGATTATTTTGAGACCACCACACATACACTCTTGTACTTTTATTCTTTTTGAAATAGATTAGGATGTGAGCTATGACATGTCATAATCACTAGTCAAAAGACAATTTATCTTTTGACTTTACATTTATCTTGTTGTCTAGATTAGTGTTCTAGTTGTCCTTCAAAATATGACCCGTTATAGGATGTAGTATAAAGTGTCTTATGTATCTAATCCTTAGGACTAAACCTAATAACAATTGTAAAACACTTGAGATAAATATACATTATTTTTTAAAACCAATACTTTTGTTCTGTTTGTGTTCTTACTTTTGTTCTTAGCTTCTTATGCCCTGATTCCTTTTTAATTTGTTAGTGTGTACTCTCTCCTTGTGAAACTGTTGCATTAGCCTTAACCAGTCTTGCAGTATCATACATCGACTCCAACAATTTTCCGGATTTTATGGATCTACAACTTTTCCCAGCTAAAAATATGTTATTTCAAGGAGATTTTAGGGTGTTTTCAAGCTTCCCAACTCACATCAAATCACTATTGATCATCATCAAATCAAGATTTAAGATTTAATGAAGATGATGCATGGCTAGGTTTTCGTGATCACTTTCAGGAGTACAATTCTTGTCAAATGAAGCAATTGGTATGTTTTTTATTAAGTTTTTGTATTGAACATTGAGCTATTGAAAGAAAGATTATGTTTTGGTTAATTTAAACGATTTACTTATAAATAAATTGTTTTTTCTTGATTATTAGTTTTTGGTTTTCTTGCATCGTGAGCTCATTCAGAAAAAGTAATAATTTGATATAGGTAAATTGGTAACATTGTAAATGATCGAGTCTTAAAACTTGTTCTTTTGTTGTCACTTTAATCAAAAGCTAAGATCTTTAAGTATTGTTTCTTATTATTTGATTAAATTAGTTTTAAAGTTATTTGTTTTATGCTTGTTTGCTCATTAATTCATTTAAAGTTCTAATTTTTAGTTTAAGGTTTGAGTCATTAAGTTAACTGACACTTTCCACATATTCATATGAAGATGATCTTATTTACTATTACACAATAAAGGTAACCAAAACCGATATAATAACTTGTATTTGATCGAGTCTCGACAATCAGTTGAATTTTAAGAGAGACAAGTAACGAGAATCTAATGTTACTATGAAGAAAATTATCATTTATAATTTCTCTAAATATCTCATTTGTCAGACTTATTTTTTTAGTCTTTACTAATCTTTTTATTTTACGTCCCGAGGTAGCCTATACTATATTATTATGTGTTGATTATCATTAATATATTATCAACATTAAAGCAATTTTTTAACGGACACCGGTAAAACTTTTATACTTAAAATTTGGTAGATTATAAGATGATTAAATCATGATACTCTATTTGACCTTTTTTAATTGTCATTTTTCTTGTAAATATTCGGCAAAAACGCGTTTAGAAGACGATTTTAGTGGATGCCATCAATGAATGTCTATTTCCCAACAACCAAACTAATTTATGATTCCAACAATTACAATATTTATTTTTTTATATAACAGATAAATTTAGAGCACCTAAAACAATAGTATCATGATGGTTAAGTAGCATACCTTAGAAGCAAAAGGTTATAAAATATTAAAAGTTTAAATTCTAATAGTGTTGTACGTAAAGTTTTCAAAACCGGACCGGATAGTAAACCGGACGTCTTGCCGGTCCGATGGTGGTACCGGTTCATCAACCGTTCGGACCGTATATAAGAACCGGAAAAAATTATAATTATTTTTTATAGATATATGTAAAAGTTACAAAAAATAAAATGTATATATAAAAACCGGTTCAACCGATTCAACTGGTCCGGTTCCCGGTCCGACCGGTTCAACCGATCTGACCACTGATTCAACATTAAAACAGTTTTAAGCACCGAATCGGACCAGATTGGAGTCTGGCTTCCGGTCCGGTTTTCAAAACCATGATCGTACGTCTAGCAACACCGCACCACACCACCCCACTAATTATCATATTTTTCTTTTTACTTCGATCCTCCCAAATAAATGTAGAAAGAAACGAAAAGCAGCTGAGATGAAAAGAGAAATGTAAATTAAGAAAATCATAGTTATTCTGATGGTTGAAGCCTAGGCTCAATGTGTGACCAAAATGAAGACTAGTTTTAACATGAATTTTGAATTAAAATGTCTAAGTAATAAAACTAAAGGTCAATATTACTGGTGAAACTTAAGAAGTAATTAAATTATTTGTTTGTTTTTTTAAATTCTTTAACTTAATATATAAATATAGTTAATACTTTTTTTATTTCATTTTTTTATTAGTTTGCCTATTTACTTAGCTTATTTTTTTAAATTTAAGTTTCTAATAACATTTTTTTATGTGAACGATATCTTTCTCTAACATTTTTTAGTAAGAAACTAAAATATATATACATATTAATACTTTAAGTACCGATTACAATAGACTCTTTCTTTTGTTTGTATTGTAGTACATCAATTATATAAAAATTAGGCAATATACGCTTGCGTATGTAAAATACAATCTAATATGGGCCATTCACTTAGAGTATGTTATACAGTTATAGTTCCACCACTACTTCTATCAGTTATCCTCTTTGTAATAAACATCTCATCGGACATGAAACATCTCTAGTCATCCTCATCAATTGCTTGGCTAGTTTGTTTATTGATCCAGATTGATAATAGGCCATTCAAACTTTCCATTTTGAGCTCGCTCAAGCATTTCATAACATTTCAAATCAACGACATAGTTAGAGACGTCAGCCATTTGCTATAGTAAAGGGAACATATCATATCTTGACAACACATGACTCTTAATATACCGTTTGATCATATCTCACAAAATGAGCGGATTAAGGAAACAATGCTAGACGATATCAACGTGTAGAACCTTTATTAGAATCAAGTACAAAGCAAGGGTCAAACGACAATTCAAAATGCAACTAAAAATTCAACTTAAATACAGTTGATATCTTGTTGGAGAAATTCACATGTTGTGCTCCATAAAGATTCAAATGCAATAGCCCAAAATGAGAGTACGGATAGCCCAAATATCCCAGATCAGCCCAAGGGAATATTCCAAACAAGAAAGAGTCATCACGAAAAATGAATTCAAGAAAAATTGAGAGATTCGAGAATGATTGAGAGATTGTGTGCCTTGACTTCACATCAGCTTAGATTATATTAATTAATTATGTAAAAATTATATAATAAAGAAATAAGGGCAAATGAGGTCCTAGAAAATAGTACAAAAAAGATTGTTATGTTCTATCTCATATTTTTTTGTAACTTGTTTTTCTCATGTTAAACTCTACGAATATAAAATCTAATTTCTATTGATTGCATCTATTTCTCTTCACTTATCATAATTCACTCAATTGGTGCTTTCATTCTGCATTAGCTCTTTATGGCTGATGAAACTCGTTTCAAATTGTTGGATGAAGGGGTCAAAGCTCTGCAGGAGGCTCAGCAACAATAGAAGGTCGCTCGTGATGATCTTCGATCGGAGGTCTCTTTGATTGCTACTTTGATTGAGGATTAGAAGAAAGGTTTAAATAAGGTATTAGTTCAACTCAATTCCTTAACATCCAAACCTAAATCTCCAAATCAATCTTCTACGTGTTGAGGTTTCGGTTTGAGATAAGAAAGAAGGTGGAAAATGACCTCAAGGTATATCTCTATTTCACTGTATTAGTTATTGTTTCTTTATCTACTTTTATGATAATGATGTTGAATTTAATAGTTTAGGTAGGGTTCTTGTTCATTTCACTGAATTTCTAGCTCTCAATTTGTGATCCTTTATTTAGGGTACGCTCGGTTCACTTTTTACCCTTCACCGAAACAGAAACCGACTTGATCGGTTATTAATATTTTCCCACTGATCGGTTTTGGTTATTCAGCTTTTTTCCATTTCGGTTTGGGTTTGGGTTTTTATTTGTACTTTTTTGCTGAATTGAGCACAAATTCAAATAGTTGAAACGATAAATCTAATAATCAGTTTTGTTGTAGTTTTATTGGTGCAATGCAAACAAATGATACAGAAATAAACCATTAGAGTATGCGCCAGGGATATTTAATAAACAACTAAGATAAAAACAGGTTGTATTAAAAACTGGTATGAAATAGTTTGTTTGACCCATAATAATTATATAGGCAAAAGAAGATATGTTTATTAGACATCAAAATTCTTATTCAACAAGTTTATAAATAAAATTATCAAAAAAAGCATTTTAGTTAAAACAGAGAAACGGTTAGTGAAACATACATCAAAGATTCAAGGTAATTTTTCAAGGGATAAATAAGTAATCTTAATTTACCATACATAATATGTTTTATTGCAGCATGTGTAACTAGATTATTTAGCCCTTAATAATCAAATAATCATAGGTGGAATATGCATTACAAAGCATCAAAAACTACCAATTTCAACTTCAAGTCACAATAATAAAATAAAATGTTTAATTAATTAATCTAAACACCCTGTAAATACATTTGTTGGTTCTTCTTTTCAGCATAATATTTGGGCGTTTTCAGAAAAAGGATAAATATTTGAGGAGGCAACTACAAAACATTTAAATGATTATGGGGAAGCTTGTTTTAAGTACACTTGTACTTGCTTATAAAAAGACTTGAAGAATCATAATATATGATGCAACTGTTGTGAAAGATTAGCTGCAGCAAGGGGTATCAAATTATTAAAGAAATTTATAGGTTTGTAATGATAGGGCAATGGGGCTGGTTAAGGTCAAGAAAGGGTCGTTCGTTGATTTGGGTCAATGTTGCTACACAAATCTTAATCAAGGGATCAAGGTCGAGGAGTAGTGTAGGAATGGGATTACCACCGAGAGTCAGGCTGTTAGTTGCCTCGGAGTGGACTTGGGCTGGAATGAGTATCTGTAAGACAAATACAACAACGTGAGTCTCGCCACGGGTAGAAGGGATTTCTCCCCGTGACCAACCTCCAGCGTGAGAATAATTATGTGTGTGTAATATAAGGGAAACTTAAAAGGAAGGTTCTAAGAATCTATGGTTAGAGTAATGTTAAGAGAATGTGTCTTTACCTCTTGAGTGAAGGAAGTATTTATAGTATGTGTTGATCTAGACAAAATATAACTTGGTTTATTTACAGTAGTGTGTGATCAACAAAACTTATCTGAACTCCCTTAGTCAGAAAGTTCTATACCTTCTTGATATAAAGGGCAGCTTTGATCCTCAGTTTGAGTCAAGTTTTTGGCTTTGTATGTTTTGTTATCTTATGTTTTTTTCTTATTCCTTCGTAACCAATGGCTGACTTCCTTTGTTGCCATATTGTTTGCTTACCATAATCATACTTCTATGAAGATTTTATAAGTGTTGTAGACAAGACTCACCTTGTCCTGTTGCTTAAGGAAGTGTGACTTGGATTTAATCCTCCACCCGCGACTTGGACTTATTCCTCCAATTGCGGCTTGTGCTCGCGCCTCCACCAACAATGGTTAACTAAATTTCTTCCTCTGCTTTGGATAAGTTATACTAGTCATTTACTTAAGGTGGGGTTATGCTTAAGGTGAGCTGCAACCAAATGGTTTGCACCTGAGCCGCGATCAGGCCTTTTGATCAAGTCAAGGCATTTAGCAGGATCCACGGCTGGGGGTGTATACCCTAGCCGCGGCTGGGGGTGTTGGCTATCCCATTCTCAAAGTGTGACCCGTTATCGGTTCAGGGTGATACCCCTTCAGTCAATTTGTTAGGTAATTGATCAAAATGGTGGTTCTTTGGTTTATGGCTGAAACAGGCTTGGTCATGGTCAAAAAGGTTTATTCTTTGGCGGGTTGGGTCAGGTCATACTGGCCTGGAACACTTGTAATTGTCCGTTTTGTAGTTCTTTTTTACATGTAACAAGTGTCATAATTATGACTAGAAATGTTAAAAAATTTTATAGTAAGAATCTAAGTACTTTGAATTAACATGGATGGCATTTGATCCATTTGACCTATTTCATGCGCTAGAGATAAAACATAACTATATCAACCCACTCATAAGTCAGTTGGTTGAAATCGATACCTCTAAAATTCTTATCATTTTGACATTACCTTTTTGTTATTTGTTAAATTAATTTCTTTTTACATGTATAGGTGCCCCCAATGTATTGATAAATTAGCACAAGCTGGTATGAAGATATGGGTATTAAGAGGTGATAAAATGGAAACTACAATCAACATAGGGTAATGCCTCTCACCCTTTGGAAGAAGGGCTTTATCCCATTTTTAAATTGATTATTGTGTATTCACTATTAAAGTTGTTTTTTTTTGTATTTATGTGAAAGATTAAATTCATATACGTCCTTTTGTAAGTCAAATGTTCATATATATCCCTCAAATTTTTGATAATATTGCATCTGCCTTCTCAAAGCACCAATAATATCTATCATATTGGCCAATGACCCTTTCCCTTGTGCATAAAATCATATAAGCCACTTAGAACACTCTGTTTTATTGAAGTAACTTGTAGGAAAACAATGTTATTACTGCGAATCATCTCAACTGGTAATGTTCTCCTCATTCAACAGGTAAATATGACAAAAATTTTTTTTACCTTAAAGTGATATCACGATTCGAAAGGCTATCTAGCAAACTCTAAACTAACAAATCCTACAAGGAGAATAAAAAATTCAAGACTAATTGGAGTTACACTATTAATTGTTCAAAAAGGAAAGAAAATCAACTCAAGACCACACGAGAAAATTAACAACTGATAGAAAATGTAGTAACTTTTTTTGTTTGTAAAAACCGGTCCACTGGCCTAAATAACGCCCAAGACTAACTGGTCTGGTCTTGGGGCTCGAGATTCTTTTATTTTCAGCCTGGGTCCTCGAATACTAGGCTGGCCTGGTTTCGACCCACGAACACCCCTAATTGGAATTAAAAGATCTTATGTTAACAATCAAAGTTAGCTCAAATTGAAGTCAAATTAATCAATGAAAATATGGCATATACCTAATTTTATGAATATTAATGTGATATATTTTGTGGTTTATAACATATAAAGATGATGGAACTGATGAGGCACAAAGTACACCTCTAAAAAAATAAAAGTAAATCATCTTATCTGAGAAGTGATCTCGTCAAATGTTCACGAGCAGTTGCTAAGGCTTGAGAAATAGTCTGTAATCATTGAAGCATGTTTTCATGTAAACATAAGAACTCGAGTAAATATAGCAGAAAAAAGAACAAGTTAAATGCAGCAAACATGTTGAAAGTCCAGAATTTATGTTGGATGTATATAACCTCCCAAGTCGATTTATTGGACAATTAGTACTGAACAACAATCAAGTATGCAACAATTCATTTTACTTTTTTGATAAATTTACGCTCAAATATCTCCCTTAATGTAATACTAATGTCTTTGTAATCATAATTAAGAATTAATCATTCAAAAGGATTTCCAAAACCTTACATGTTTCAAAACCGAAACCTATCACCCAACTACCTCTAAGGTAAACTAACAACTATGCATACATGATAAATGTAGAGTTTTGATTCAAGAAATATCAAATATGATGAAAATCTAAATCAAAATTGAAATATTATGATCTAAGATTTGTTCTTGTTGATGTCAAGATGTAGATGATTAGGTATACTAAAGTGACATTTGGTTTGTTAACATCTAAAGGGGTAGTGGTTTGACTTTGAGATGTGTGGTGATACTTGGCCTGGGTTTCCTATTTTTCACTCTTTTTTGTATGTTTAAGTTGTTTTCAGACACTATTAGGCTATTTTTTAATCGACAATCTTCTTGTTCTTGTTAATAACAAATATAGATAGCTATCGGGAGGGAAAAACTAGAGGGAAACAAACTGATTCAGTTAACAACAAATGAAGACAACAGCCCCTATTTATACTTGCCAACTATGGGAGTTATTTAACTAACTGTCAATCCAATCGGTGCAATCCTAAGTGTAAAATACTTATACTACACAAATTGTCACACATGATATAATCTCATAATAAGGTTTAATATACATAGTTACATGCTAAACTTATATCTAATAGTTTTTTGCATGTCCGGAAAGAAGTTTGTAATAGTCTTACAGAAAATAACTAAAAACACTTACAATAATTTCTAACCAAGTTAGACCCTATATTTTACTTAGAGCTTATTGCAAGAAACAAATGACATCTACGTGATCTAAATGGAACAATGATTAAACCTGTGTACTATCTGATGCTTTCCTCCCTTTTTAGAACCTATACCTTTGAACCAAACACTTTGTATCACTTTCATTCCAAACCCTTAAACCAAACACACCCTAACGCAACAACTTTGGGATTCAATTGCATGTACCTGTTCAGACAATGGAGCCCCATCATCCATGTTATGTGTAGCTACCTTACCAGCAATCATATTCCCATCTGTTTCAAGAATCATCCTGCCACGTGATACAGTTTTTAGCAGGTCAAACTTTCATTTGTTTTGATGAATATGTGAAATTATATATAAAACTTCAATTAAATTCAGCATGCGCAAAGCTATGACATTTTAATATTTTGGTGTTTTAGTAACAGAAGATGGGATTTTAAAGGATTAAGTTGGCAAAAACATATTAAAACAAAAAGAATAAACAAATATAGTTGTATTGGATCTAGGAAAAGATTCACTATAAGATTATGTTTATTGTTATCATCACATAACTTCAAATAATAAAATGAATACATAAGTACAAATAATATTATTATAATAAAAATATGAATCTTTGAATGAAACCAGTTTAGGAGGTTGAACGTATTGAAAAAATATTAGACTTATAGAATTATCATGTTTATAAAAATTACAAAGACAATAGTTTTATAATTGTAACACTGATAAAATACAGGATACGAGGGTATATTTATTAAAGTTAGATTTTAGGCAACTTTCAAACCTATTAATTAACGTCGAAAGCCCACCTAAGAATAAGGATATAATTTGATTATTGCGTTTAATAAAAGATATCAATCATTTATGGCTGAGCTGAAAGTTTCAAAAGGGTAATTTTTCCTACACAAAAATGACATGTGGTGTCATACATCTCATCAAGAAGAAATAGTGCATCAAAACATCTATTTCCAGCAAATACCAAGTCTTCTTCTTTTCTTTATATTGAATCAAAACTTCCAGAACTGTTCTCTAAACTAACTTTGTTTCAATTTTTATTTAAAAAACATGGTTGATAAAGGGGTGTTGGGATCGGTTATTAAAACCACTTACTTCGTAATGGTGTTTTAATACAACAATAAGTTGTATTTATAGTATCTGGGATTAGTCATCCAAACTGCTTATTTGATAATTTGTGAGTAAATTGAACAAGAAAGTGACTCAGAAACTAGAAAAACTGATATAAATGCAAAATTATAGTTGAGTACCCTGCTCAATAATCTCATCAAGGCATAAAAACATCATATTTAAGTTTTCAAGTGCCTCCCTTTGATCAACATTACCCCTGCATCCACAAGTTTAGGAGGTTAGACCACAAAATGATAAAATATTTGTACAATTTTAAATATATTCTCCTGGATTTCATAATATATTTAACCTTTTTTCAATATGAAATTATATATTACCTACTCCAGAGTAGATTTTAAAATCACTTACTATTATTTCACTCACTAAACAAAGAGAACACTGCACACTAAGATGATTCGGAGTAATCACGTTGATGTCCTTTAATTAGTTGAAACACTTATAAGTATGTGATTTTGTTGTATTATTATGAAATGGATAAATATGACATTGTTAGTGTCCTGAAATAGTAAATTTGTTATTATCAAACTTTGGAAGATATATATGAAATTAATCCAACATTATGCCTCTAACATCTAATTGAGCAACAATATTGTTCAAAGAAACCTGAGGAGAAGGGTGACTGCATCAGACAAACCCTGCAAGACTGCAGCTAAAGCCAATTCATTTTCATAATCACCTCCCGTCACAAAGAAATGCAAGTCTTGTATGAATTTGTACACCACAACATTATTCTCAAACATCACTATTTCTGCTGCACAACAAGAAACCAAAAAGAGATGAAAATCATGTTGATTTAGATAATATAGTTGAAAACAGCGCAATGATTATCCTAAATTTAGGTCTTCAATTAAGGCCTTGGCGATAAGTGTGTTATGAAAGGGATTTAGTATGTGAAGGCCACCTTAGTATTTAACTTCTCACATTAGGCCATTATGATCACTCATAATTTCTTTTGTACAAAGTCCAACCACAAAACATGTCACAAAACAAAAATGTCCTTAAATTGAAAAGACAAAAATAATTTTTGATCAGGTTTCAATGTGGTGTAAAACTTAAAGTTTGTCTTTTCAAGATTATAGATGGGCATTTTAGCCATCCAACATGTTTTTAGGGAGGATGGTTATAAATGAAACAAAACACATACTTTTAAAACACCGAATATACCATTTAAGCCATTCTATAGTAAATAAAATAAAACAAACTACCAATAACAATCACTTTGACTGAATTAATGAAAAGAAAAGATTATCAAAATGAATCGTTTCAGTGCAGAATGTTCTCTTTGTTTATTCAGTAAAACAAATTATGAGAAAGTTATACATATCGTTTTTAGTTCTTTATAAGGGCAATTATCATATTACCAAAATTTAGGACATATGAAATTTAAACTTTTATAATTGATACATATGAAAGTGTTTAAATTAGAAGATGTATCTGAAATATAAACTTGATACATATGAAATTTTCTTTTGTGTTTACTAGTAGATACAAATACACAAACATCCTCAGGAACATTCCATCTTAGCTATGTGTTTTACAAATAGGTTGAATTTTAAAACCATACCTTCGGTCCTTGCATTCGTCTTCTGTGTTTTAATAAAGACGGACCTTTCAAAAGCTAATTTTGCACCATCAGTCGGCCATTCATCTGTATAATACTTAACCGCCACACGCCTTCCTCCAGAGTCTAGAAGGAGGACATTCTTAATCGTAGGACAAGCATCCTGTAAAACATTCAATCAGGAAAATATTTTAAAATCTTAACTTCAATGCCATGTTACTACTTCACTTACAAATAAGCATAGAAATCAACTAGAGACATATAACCGTACACTATGACATATGTTCTGAAGTAATGCAGTAGTTCCAAAATTATTACACTACAGCAGCCAGTAACACCATTTTTAGTACAGTTATGACTACTACATTATGAGTCACAATTGTTTGAGTACAACCACAGGCATTGGGTTGGACCTTACATTTTCTTGACAAAATTGGTAATTTTAGTCCAAATATAAGAAGCCAGCCCTCCAAATATCACAAGGCCCCCATGATCTGATTTGAAGAGCAATGAGCAACGTTTAGAATCGATTCGGTCTTGAAAACTAGTGTTTAATAAACTTTACTTGATTAAATAAGATCAAACCGTTTCATGTAGCTGTTTTCATGCTTTTTTACCTACAATTTAATGTAATTGTATGTACATGACTCGTTTCTACCGAATCTGCTTGCATAATACAGGTAACTAAACAACATGACACCATTTGATTTGTGTCACATCAAAATTATGCATCAGCTGAAACATTATACAAGGCAAATACGCTCAAATTTTAGGTCAGAGAACACGTAAACAACCGATCTAACTCCAACATTCAACGTTTCAGAACTGATAATGCGACAGATATTCAAATACCAGAAGTTAATGCGATCAACAATAGAATTTTACAACATTTGCTAATTCGATAAATTGAATCGAAAATTCATAACAGAGATCACGTATGGCTATAATCGATAAAGAGTGAGAGAGAGAGAGAGAGACATACTCTACGAATAGGGATCGCCATCGATGGAGAGAATTCGGTTACAAGCGCACTGAATTGCAAGCAGCAAATCACATAAAAACCGATATTATTTTTAACGACCAACCAATAATTTTTAAGCATGGTATGTGATATGCAAGACAAGTTAAAATAAATGAGTGTTGTCATGTTCAATTAACCGTCAACTCAAAACACACGAGACAATACGGGCTATACAATGTGCGAAGTAGCCAGGTGTGAAGTTTAAACTATTATCTCCGCCTTACAATTCACATTACACTGTTTTTTTAAACGGCTAAATGGATCACTAAAAACACTGACCCATTTGATTATCTCTATTATTTAAGTACGAAACTTTAAACCACAAGGAAACTCACATTACATACAAAACCCTTTGTGGCCCACCTAAAACTCCTTTTATATTTGTTAGATGTGAAACTTGAAGAACAAACTTCCACCTATATTCTTTACGTTACACTACTTAGTTATATCTCTAACACAGGAGACTAATAAATGTTATGGAATTTATTTTAATTAACATATTTATTTCTTAAAATAGATGTTGTTTCATTTATTATATAACTAAGTTAGTATATCGTGTATTACAGGGTTAACTAAATAATTATTAAATAGTTAGTAATAATAATTTATAAATTATAAAACAATATCATGAGATATGATAGTATTGAAATTAGGTACGAGTAAGAACTTTAAGTAATGAACATCGATATCATTATTTAAACTTCTAATTTTCATTATATTTTTTTTAAAAATTAAACATTTGATTTCAAATAAATAGTTTTAAAAATGTCATTTTTAAAAAATTTCTTATGTAAAAAAATTTTATAGAAAGATCTATTTTCTTAATTTATAAAAAAATACTTTTAATCTGAAAATAAAAAAATTATAGTAGTAATGCTATATTTATTAGGAGAGAGAAGCGGAAAAATAAAATTTAGATTATATATAACTAGTATAGTATCCTGTGTAATACATGGTTGATTAAATAATATATGAAATAATTGTAATACAAATTTAAAAATTATAAATGATATTTGTATATAGGATATAATTGAATTAGAAATAAATAAGCAATTCAACTAAAAACAACAACAATATCATTTTATAAAATTGTGTTTTTTTAATTGTTTTCTTAAAAATTCTAGTCAATTTTTTAATTTTAGTTTGAAAAAATAACTATCTTACGAAAATTAGAAAAATTGATATTAAAATACTTCGTATTTAAAAAGATTAATGTGTCATATATTTTTAAAGTGTACTTTTCAATATAATATCAAGTTTTTAAAATTTTACAATATCTATTTTTTAAAAATTAAACATGTTTTAAATAATATATATAATTAGTATATATATACTATTATCATTTATTAGGATAGAGGCGAGAAAATGAAAATAAAAATACCTAATATGTTGACATGTACCATCTTAAAAATACTTTTTTATTATAGGTAATAGATTACGCAATGTATAAGCACAAAACTTTTTTTTATTATTATAGATAGATAGATACTAATGAAAACTTATTATAAGAGAGCTCCGTCAATACCTTTGTGATAAATTTTATTATTCAATTTTGATTTGCTATAAGCATGTGACCCTCAAAAGCTTGTGATAGTAAAACACTACATATGTTATTCAGTCCTAGAAATTCTGCTAGGGAAAATAATCGTAAACAACACATTACTCTTATATTCATGAGTTAATATGGACCAAACATGATCACTCGGTTCAAGTAGTATATTGGGCATTTTTTTCTATCGTAATGCCTCACGAGAAGTAGAAGTGAGATAAATCTGTAATGGATTGACCAAATATGAAAGCTAAATAAATTTTACTCTTCACGGCACACAAATTTTAAAAAATATGAAAGCTAAATAAAATTAATATAATGGTAAACTATAAACTTACGTTCATTCAAATATTCAAACTCGTTTATTTGAATGTGTTTATAGCATAGCTTAAACACGCCTGTTAGACAAACTCATACTCACGAATATAAGAGAATTCACACTGCCATATAACATTCATTATAAATACACATTCCATTACAAATCATACATCTACTTGTGTAGCTAAATCACTAAAATGGAAATAAGAAAAAGGAAAAAAAAATAGTTAGAACTTAGAAATGCCAAAGCCTATGTGGGCTTTGCTTAATTTGAAATATTAGATCTCCTCATGGGCTATAGAAAGTGGGCCCACATTTGCATTTCCAACCCTCAGGCTCATAATTTGTATACTGGATCCCCACATGGGTTGTTGTGGGCACTTGGGTGGCTTCACATGGGCTGCACCCATAGCACTTGTGTTCACAACTTGGTGGTCTTGACCCAATCCTATTTTCAATCCCTCCATCATATCTCTCATCTTCTTTCTTCATCATATCTTCATCCTATATCAAGTCAAATCCAATATTGGTCATTTGGTCAAAGGAGAAAGAAGAACCTACATGCATACATACATACATATATATATATATATATATTATATATATATATAGAGAGAGAGAGAGAGAGAGAGTGAGAGAGAGAGAGTTGTATATATAACATGAATGAACAAAAATAGGTGTGTTGGGTATGTCATTTGTGGTTATATGCAGTCAAATTCAATATTAGTCAATTGGTCTTAAACTAATAATATTTATCCAAAGAACTAACATTAATAATTATTTAAAAACCACAACTTTAATAAATAAAAACTTAAATCCTACACATACCTTTGTCAAAAGTCTTGAATTTGACTCTGATTTGGAGGGCATGTTAAATTGAGAAGAAACAATCTGTGTCTTTGTGCCTGTTGATATCAAGTTAAGGATTGTGATGCATAAAAATGTGTATATTTTGGGTGAAAATTTCTTTTGAAAGCTTCAAGAGTCATAGTAAATAATAATAAAACACAAAAGAACTAACCTTGTTTTGTAGGGAAAAGAGTTGGAGGGTCATCATTTGGTCCTAAAGGCCTGCTAATTCCTCTCACTATACACAGCATTATCATAACAACCCTACAAGATCTTCCCTTCATTATGATGATGATGATTATGATGGTTTGGTCTTGAATGACAGAAAGACAATGAGAGAGATGGTTTAAAGTTTGAAAGCATGAATCAACATGATTGTGTGTATGTATATATATGCACACATACATACACAAATATGTGTGTGTGTGTATAATCAATGAGGTGTGTATCTAAAGGGTCCCTACAAATCAACAGAAGCAAGAAAAATAAATAAAAATTAACAATAATTATTGGGATTCACACAATATGTTGCTTCACAAACAAGTGATTCTATTTACTTGATAAAGATCCATAAAAATTACATCTTTTTCACCTTTGACAACTCACTTGAATAAGAGAGAGTGTGTGTTGTATGAAAATAGTTCTGCATGGAAGCAATCTTTACTCTTTAGCTACTTGTGTATAGGTATAGACTGAAAACTAATTTTAAATAATAAACTTTCATTCCACAAATGGAAGTAAATAAATCAAGTGACAAGATACAGTATCATACTTTTTACCTATTATTTGATGGCATATAATCAATGAGTTGGTTAAAAAATAATTAATGGGTACTACTTAAACATAGGAGTCAACTCAAGAGAATTTGATCACATATGGTTGTAGATGTACTAGTTCTTTCAACTTTTAATCTGGGCCATTGATCGCCTCTTGTATGGTCCACTTATGACAATATATTAATTTATAGTAGATGATGTGTATTCATTGCTCTTTGGGTACCACTATGTATTGGTACAAAGTATAGCTAACAACGTACCCCGTTCAAATAAGTTGTTTAAGGGTCAATATGTATAATTAACAATGTAATTGCTAGTATAAAATATTATTAGAATTCTGATATTGTATAAATTAATATGTACTTTTGTGGTTATTCCATCTTCTTAACTGTTAAATGGCTTATGTTTGATTTTTATTTCATATAACCAACTTATTCTAAGAGGTATAAAACCTACCAAACATTCAAAAGTTATTACTTAAAGCAAACAACTTTAAAAAGTTTGATATAAGATAAAAATAACAAGGTTATAATCCATACGTGACATGATCATGATCCAGCGTTAATTTGTAACATGAAACCGGTTCTTTTAAATTAATGTTAAATTATCAATCTAAGAATTTATAGAATTTCCTAAACTAAGACCAAAAATAAAACTCAATAAACTTGTCTCTTTAAAGTTTTTTCTTGTATAAGATTTCCTACTAGTTTTCACTTTTAACTCTTTTAGTGTTTGTATTTTTGTGTATGCTAAGTAGTTAAAAGATGGATGTCTAATTTGGGTCCATATAATATGATCAAAACATACATATAAAAAGAAGAAGGAAATTTTACAACCACACAGTAATTCAAACAGTAAAAAAGATGTTTTAATATACAACATATAGTAGTCTTACAACACTACCTTAATAGATTATACACAATACTCATAACATTTTGATACAAAATTCTAGCCCTTTATTCTTTGAGACTAAATCTCATACTTGAGACATAATTTTATTTATATTAACAAAAAAACTCATGTATGTTACATTGGATGGAGTGCAAAAAGGTAAGTTAATAAATAGTTAGAAAGATTTACACCTGGTGTATTTTGTGTAAGATGTGAAAACTAGGTTATACCTTACATACAGTAATAGGTGTGCACTCCTTTATAGACTGATTGGAATGTGGAGTGGGAAAGCTTTTGCTTAAATAAGTCAATAAATTTTGATTGGATTTATGAGGCTTGTAAAAATAAATATAGGTTACTAGCCTATGTCAACATAGTAATCCATATATTTCTGATTTAAAAAAATAATATTATTATTGAAACAAGTAGAGTTGACAATAAGTAATTTATTTTGTGCCGATCAAAAAAAAAAAGAAAAAAAAAGAGTAAATTATTTTGAAATAAAACTCGCATCTTGATCAAATGTCGGTCTGTTGAAAATGATTAAAGAAACTATATGCATTTAACAATAATATTTCTTTCGGGAACAGAAAATGCTTTTGGATTAAAAATAAACTTTTTGTGAATTACAGTGTGTTTCATTTGACGTATTTTCTTCTCAGATAATTCTTTGGACTCTAAGACAATCAATTTTAAGTAAGCATTTACGACAATAACACAACTATACATTTATTTAAATTTAAATGTTCTCTCCTATAATATATATTACTAATTTTAAACTTGGGTATGTATTTTTAGTTGTAACTCATGTTTTATAAGTTGTATTTTTTCTTAAACTTTTTTCCTTCAACTCCAATAGTTTTCATCTAATCTTTAACTTTTTTTTTCAGTTCTAGCTCTAATCTCATATACTTTTCATCTTTTATAAAATTTTTGTTTTTGTGTTTCGGTTTAAAATTTTTGAGTTAACATGGCACAACATGTGTATGGGGTTCAAAGTTTTTACCTCTAATTTTTTTCTGTTTAACCGTCACGTTTTGTTTTACGTTTAAGTGTAAAATCTGCACACTAACATGCCGCAATGGGTGTACATAGTTCAATGTTTTTACGTATACTTTTTCTTTTGTTTTGCGAGTTTTTCCCGTGTTGATAGTCGCTAGCAACGATTTGACACTAATGCTACTTAGCACGGTTTTACGTTCTTGTCACAACATGTGGAGCATAAAACTAGTTAAATCTAATATGCAATATGTACCATTGTGATACGAACCCAGCTGTTAGCGGGAATTAATTTCAGAATTAATTAAACATTTACGTTCTTGGTTATTATTATTTGTTTTGTAATCTGAATTCGGAGATCAACCCTCTCGAATCGGGCCGACTATCTTATTCAATTTTGCATTCTCTATTCGAAGTTTTAGGTTCTATCACATTGTTATACATTTCTTCATTTACATTTGGTTGCGTATTAAACTCATTCCTTGTAATATCAAATGATTGGGCATTGGGAAAACACGTTAAAATTTGAATGTTCGTCATTTTACACGTTTAATTGTTAAATCTCACAAGTTCTTGAGCCCATGTTCTCACTACAAAGAGTCGTTATCTCTCTTAAGATAGATGTAACGTTTTGCTATATCTCATCTTATACAACTAGATACATTTGTTTGTTCATTTTTATATCTCATAAACAAACTGGTACATATTTAAATAACCTCATACTAATGGGAAGTTATTATACAGCATCCCTATACTCAAAGCTAGGCTGGCAATATTTCTTGTATATAGGGGAAAGCGTTGTTATGGGGAATGATACCTAGGGGTGTTCATCGGATCGGATAATGGATTATTCGGATTTGAAAATTTCAGAACCCTATCCTAAATCCGATCCGAATAAGGAATTTTCTATCCGATCCGAATCTATCCGAATTCATTCGGATCGGATTCGGATAGTATCCGAATAATCCGAATTTATCGATTAATCCGAATAAACCAAATAACCTTTTTTTTAATTTTTTGTTTTTTTGCTAATTTTTTTAATTTTTAATAATTTATAAGTTTAATCACAATAAAAGATATAAAACTAAAAAAATGAATTATACGCAGATTTCTTGTGAGTGGTCTGCAGTAATAAATGTGTGATATGGGGATCTGATTGGTTCAGTGAAAGATAGATGTTTTCTTTGATATCTCAACCATCTACACTTGCTTGAACCTGAGTCACATACTCTCATTAATGCTATTCTTATCATTTTAGGGTTACTCCAACTAGCTGGAATGGGTCAGTAGTCAGGTATGGTTATGGTGTTATTGGTATATGGTCTTAACCATAAGGTCAGAGCCCTGCAACCAATATATTTTTGTTGCAGAAACCACAAGATCATAAGAATAAGCCACAAGTTTTATATCCTTTGCACCTTTTGTTGAAAAGCCATAGTCTGTTTCAGTAGTTACAACTATGAGAACTACTAAAAAATATAAATAACCATCAAAATAGGTTATCGCCAGAGGTAAGTTGTTTAATCAGCCAACAAATAATATGTATGGGTACGTTTTCCATATGAAACTAGTGTCTGGATGTGCGTCTATGATATTAAATAAACAATGAAGGCATATCTAACACATGGGTTATGAGTCTATCTTGCTTAAAGTTGTAACAAATGTAAAATGACCCCTGTTTCTTACTGCTAATTAACTAATTAACCAGGAAAAGTTTCACTATGCTCAAGCACTATGTGTCTATGTGACCTAAAAGGTTTTAATAATCAGATAACTACGTTCATTCAAAGCTCGACACCAGACAACCCACCACAATACTGATGAAAAAGATGATCACTTGCATGAAATAGAACATAATCCCATAAAAAAGAGGACTTGCAAAGATAGAACAAGTGTTTATTAAGTGTTTGAACACATTTTATTATTTAACATTTACATGCAGCAATAACCCATGATCAGTTGTCCCTCACAACCCAAAAAAAAAAAACAAGATACAAAATTGGCCAAGAAAGGTGATCAACAACACACTCCCATAACATAGTTGGGTAGTCGACTTCTAGTAACTGTCAACGGTTGACTATTGATGATGATAGTTACAAGTACTGCTTAGTGCTTACCACTTGAAGATTTTACTTATTAGGGTGAAACGCTTCGACAACTGCTTCAACTTCTTCCTTAGCTCTTTCAAGAACACCAGGTCCTTTGACTTTTTCTAGTGGGGTGTCTTCATCAATATCATTGCTTGTTCCATGTGTTTCCTTATCATGGCTGGGTGAACCTTGTGATTGAATCTTTGCCTTAATCTCTTCCTTGCCTTTTTCAATCAAGTTTGACACTTTTGATTCTTCCTCTTATAAATTTAAAATAAAGTTAGAAAACAAGACATGTAAATGATATAGAGATAACGTTTAAGGTCACATAACTACCCAACTTTTTTCATTCGGGTCGGGTCACCAACTAGCGAAACTATGTTATAGACCACCTATATATGTATGGTGTTTTGTTTATGCAAAATATAACCAAAAACATTTTAAGCATCAAAACAAATATTTCCTAAATCTTTTTTTCACTCAACTCTTTTACTTACATAACAGAAAAGGTAATCAGGGTATATTCAAAACTTGTAGTGTTATATTCATCACTCATAGTATGTTTTCTTACCAGATTTGATATAAACAAATCACATAGCGTACATACATGTATATATACACATATAATATGCTTTAAAGTAGGTAATGAGGAAGGGGGGTTGAAACAATGACAGTACTAGTACTGTCAAAGGATTGTAGCAATAACACAAAGATATATGCTTACAAGGATTGATTTATTTAAAAAGAGAAAATTAAAAATCGTTTTATTGGACGTGTTATACCTATACAAATCACAAATTTAGTCATGAGATTAGCGACTAGGAGACACGTATCTACTTTTACTCACATATCACCACCAATATCAACATACAATAATGTGATAACATCATATTGCTTATAGGTTCAAGTCTAAATTATGATACATGACATCATATTGCTATAGGTTCAAGTCTAAATTATTATTCACGTGTTGAATAATGTGATACGTGACATCACATTGCTTATAAATTACATCTAAATTATAATTCAGGTGTTGAGTAAAAAATAGACTCGCAACCTAGATTTCGCATTACTCATGATAGTTAATATGGGTGAATTTGTTTTAGCATACAATGGAGCTCTACAGAAAGTTGGCTGCTTTTAACCCATTAAGGGGATATTCCTATAGGTCACACAAAAACCTTGAGAAAACCCCTGTTTTCACAAGAAATCTTCAATATATACAGATCCAAGTATGATACATCAAATCTGAACAACTTTTATTAAAGATGAAACATTGTATTCTGACAATTTAACTAAATAAACCAGTTTACTAATAATTAAAAACTTAAACTCCAACTTCTGACGATTTAGCTAAATCAACCAGTTAAAACAACGATCAAGGTTTTGTTACGGATCTTTAAAGCCTTAATTCTGATAAACAAGCAAAGTGGAACAGTTTAATACTATAATTCTGAAACGAATCAATGAAACCCTAATAAGAACAATTTGTGAAAAGAACACGCATCATGATGAATCAGAAGTGTGCGATTGAAAATATAAACGTTAGAAAACGGATAGCAATAAGAAAAATGAACTTATTGAGATCACCTGTATGAGATTTCGACGATTCAGATCTTTCTTCCGCCATTGCAGAAGCTTCGAGTTTTCCTTTGTGGGAGAATTGTGCCTTCGAACAAAATTTGGGGCCACATGAAAGCCCACCGGACTTTTTGAGTTGGGCCAGCGTTGTTTGGCCCAATTGTGTTAAGACTTTTCAGAGGATGTCAATATATGGAAAGATTGATATCATCTTTATCCTTCCGAATTCCTAAATGCTACCAATAACTCGTGTGATAAAAATGATATGATATTTATTAGATATCTTTGTTTGTTATTTGTATTAGCATTTAGAGTTAATGAAAAAATTATTATCAACAATGTGCGTGATAGACTGAGGGAACAAAGGCTCGGATACGTCATCATAGCCAAACGCGTCGTTTATCAAACATGAATTTTGGAACACAAACATCGTATATGTTAACAAAACAATGAAATTGGAGGTAAAATACTTTTTATGCGTAATGTACAACCGACCATGTCATCAGCGTAACAACTAGATGTTGGGTGTCGAATCCAGCAAATAAATAATAAAAATGTGAACCTACCGTACACACACTAATAATAGTATGAGCGGAAGTAGAGTTCGTGTTCTCAGGGATACGTGTCAATTATTTTATACCAAAAACGTTTTAGCACAGTTACTTTTGATTGATTATGGACTACGGAAGGTGGGGGGTTTAACTACAAACTAAAACTTAAAGTAATTTGCAAAAAGTAAAAAAAAATTCCAGTGACCCGACACGGCCGTATCAAAACTGTAAAGGAAATTCCACGCGACCATGTTAAGGTTCTGCCAGAAAAACGAAAATTGACATTTCTTTTGTATTTTTTTTATTATGTTAAAAAAGAGATTATTGAAGTCGTTAGTTAAATTATGAAATAAATCAAATATAAAAACTAATTCCAACACTAAGGTAATTTCTTGATTTGATTTGGCTTACGATCATTAACGATTACGGTGCAATGACAATTTTCAATTAATGGTTTGTATCGATACTAGACATCACGCCTTTCGGATATCCCCTCTATCTACTGTCCAATCAATCGCAGTTCGTTGATTGGAGCCAACCCGCTACTCTAAGCTCACGCCGTTCGGATCTTAGTGTGCGGGTTGCAACGATAGAAGTATCGATTATAATTAAACACACACGCCGTTCGGTATGCCTAACTAGATTGTGTGATTCTATAACGAGAATGAATTCATAGACAAACTCAAACCGTTAATTGTTCCTTATATCAAAAAGCAAAACTTGATTAGGGTTTTAAATATTTGAAGAACTTTATTAGAAAAATTAATAAGTTGATCAGGTTTATTAACAATCTAATATATACCGGATTAGATCCGGGTTTTAAGATCAAGAATCAAACAAACAAACCACTAAAATAAAAACATCTCATAGACGCTTCACATAAGCTCAAAACGAAATCATAGAAATTGAACCTTAATGTTGAAATCAAAGAGTGCCCTAGCCGGACATGATGGCTAGATTAATGAAAACAAAAACTTACGAAAACAAAACCTCAAAAATAATTAATTGATCTTCAAAAGTGGAGAAGAATAGGTCCTCCTTTTGTCCTTTCTGCAAGTCTTCAAGAACTTCTTCTTCTTTCCTTGTAGTTGATGCCCAATGCAACCAAAAAAATTCTGTTCTTTCTCCCTTGATCGATGCCTTCCCCCTTGCTGCAGCTTTTCCTTTTATCTTTTTGAGTTCCCTTCTTCTTCTAACCAACTCTCCCCTTTTTTTTGGTTTTAAAGTTTGGATCTTTATCTTTAAAGTTTGAGTCTTTATCTTTTTCAGCCATTTGATTATTCTACAAAAACCAAAAATACACAAGAGTAGATTCCATCCTACCAAAACTACTCTTTTATAATTAAAATAAAAGATGTATGCAATTAATGCAAAATATATACTGAAATACAACCTAAAATTACTATAATTCATGACAAAAAAATATAACTAACACTAGAGCACATCATAGAACTCATACTCAATCGCGGTTGCATGCCAGAAGTAGCTGATGAGCCCAAGCAACCGAGGCACATCAAAAATGAATAGTCTCAGACGAAAACATGTTCTTCATCATCGACATCAGACATTCAATGGTAATGGAAACACCAAAAGCAAGCAATAGTTTAACCGATCGAACAACATCACATCACCAACATACAACCTCAACCATCTAAGACATGAGGCAAACCAAAACACGATCCCACCAATAAGGTAATCGATAGATCACTGCTTAAAACAGATTCTTGATTGCAGCTGCATGCTTGAAACGACTGCCAAGCCAAAGCAACCAATATCATTTTTGAAAAATCATCATAGCCAAAAAGACCCATAAAACTACAGCAAACACCTTACTGTTTATTTACTTGTTTTATAAATATACAAGATAATAACTTGTATTGGCAAAAAATTTGGAGTGAAAAATGAAAAACACTTTCGGAGGAAACAACTAAAACAAGGAGAAAAAAATAAAAAGTCGTGTTAAAATAATTTGCCATCTTATTCCAAGTGTTGGGAGAACAAATATATTGTGTTTATCTAACTAATATATGTAAACCTACAAGTTACGTAGGGGTGTTGATGTTATGAAAGATTTGTAACACTCGGACTAAATTTTAATTATGTGGGAACATAGACACAAGTGCACAAAGAGGTTATCTAAAAAAACATGCTCGTTTATTACCGAACTAGTTATTAGTCATAATGAGCAAAACCAACTTATTCTACAAACCGAGCACTCACTCGACATTTGAGTTTCACGAACTTATTTTCACTTGTTATTTGGGGGAGATTACATGCAAAGCATATAAAACTTGTGTCAATTACACATTATGTTACTATAGTAAGCTTCGTCCTTGGGTCAATTACAACGATGTTTGTTACTATTAAACTTGTGAACTCAATAACATTATGATGATCCATTTCCCACATGTTTCTCATGTAAATGATAATTGTATCAAGTCTATCTTTATGGGACACATAACATATAGGGTCATCCATGCCTTTTGGGACATTTTATTATTTCATATGTCATGTTTTTAGAACAATTTATATTTCAACATCTACTACTGCATTACAACTTTAAAAACAATTATGTAATGTATAGTATACTAATTATCAAGTATTGTGTGCATTAAGGTTTATACCTTAAGCTTAATGGGTTGTACCCACTTTCGGGTTTTTCAATCTTTAATTTTTTTACTTTTAACCCCAATATTTTTATATCTTTTACAATTTAACCCCTATGAACTTTCACTTTCCACTTTGCCCTTATACTTTTCATATTTTTACAAGTTTTTCGTTTTACGTTTCGACCTAAATTTTACGAGTTAACACACTGTAACGTGTGCGCGTGATTTTAGGTTTATGCTGATGTTTTTTTCCTTTAACGGTCTGTCACAACGCACTAGTATTTGATCACCTTAGTTATTTTTTTAATGTTTTACGTTTCACGTGTGAGTTTTAATGTTTTTACGTCTACTTTTCCGTTCAGTTTTATATTTTTCATTTTTATTTCTTTTTAAATACGAGTTTTTCGAGTTTTGATGGTTACTAAAGTAGTATGACATTTTTGCTACTTGACATGATTTTACGTCTTCCACCATAACACAAGAAACTTAATACTAGTTAAAAGTAATTTGGAACTTATGTTTTTATTAACCATATAGTGGTCAGTAGGTGACAATTATTAAACTTTTGTGATTGGGGTTGACAAACTTTGAAAGCTAGTTTTTTTATTATTACTATATTTTAAAAGGGTAACTTTGTAAAATAGTAACCAACTTTCAAAAGTGTTCCAGTTAAGTAACTCAAGTTTTAAAAGTGTTCTAATTAGATCACTCATTTTTATATTTTATACAAATTAAAAGTCATAACATATTTTTTTAGCATGTTATACTTTTGGATTCAGTTAAAAAATATTTTTTTCTATCTTTTGATGCTGATATAGAATGTCGACGTAAATTTTAGGCACTTTTTTTATTTTTTTCATAATTAACATGTTTTTTTATTTTTTAATATAATTTTATATACTGAAAATTCTAACTCCAATGTATTTTTCATCATTACTTGTATTTTTCATCATTACTTTCTTATCGTAACAAAATTTGGTAATGGATCGATTTGATCGTTTGAAGGTCCAATTTGAGAAAAATATACACGAGTGACTAAATTAGAACACTTTTGAAACTTGGTTATTATTCTGTGACATTTTCCCTAAAAATTATAAACTTATAAGATCATGGTATAAAGAAAGTAAGCTTAAAATAAATCCCCAATATAGTTTTGTCTTCTAATTTATAAGTTTTAATTTAATATACCTAAAACAATTTAAGAATTAACATAGAATAATCATTCAAAATAATTATAAGCATAGATGGGTCAACACAAACATATTAGCTTTGAGATTGATCCGCGTAATATGAGTAAATTACCATTTGCATCCCTGACGTTTGTTTATTTTAACCACTTGCATCCCTGTGGTTTCAAAATTGCCATTCGGCCCCTGACGTTTCATTTTTATTTCCATTTGAGTCCAACACACTAACGACGTTAGATTTTTCAGTTAAGTTTAAAGAAATGACAAAAATACTCTTATTTAATACCCCTCATCCACACCCCACCCCTTTCATCTTCTCTTTATGTCTCTCTCTCTCTTCTCTCTCTTTATGTCCACCACCACTATCACCGCAACCACCGCGGTTGCCGCACCACCACCGTCATCGCACCGCCGCTGTCGATACACCATCATCGCACCTCAACGACCAGTAGAACCACGACCACCCCTATCTTTTTTCTTCTCTTCTTTTCTTTGTGTATGTGTGTAATCCGGTAGACCACAACCACCAAGATGCGAAATTATTATTCTAGAGAAGCAGATCTAGTGGTAGTAGGGTGAAACACGGTGGCGGCCAAGGGTGTTTTGGCAAAAATCGTAGATTTAGTAGTGATTATCGGCTATGGTGGTGGAGATAGGGGTTTTGGTGGTGGTGATGGGTGGTTGTGACGGGGGCTACAATGGTGGCGATGAGTGGCTACAGTGGTGGTGATGGGCGCTACAGTGGTGGTGGTGGGTGGTTGCGGTTGTGGTGATGGGTGGTTGCAGTTGTGGTGATAGGGGGCTACAATAGTAGTTATGGGGCTGTGGAGGTTGTAACATCTCGTATATTTTGTTAACTAAAAGTTAACTTTGTTTTCTTGTAGGGTCTAATTATGCTACTTATGAACCTTATGGTTTATTCGTGCCTATTTCCTTGTTGTATGTAAATTGTTTAATAACTATGATAATAATAATAATATAATAATAATAATAATAATAATAATAATAATAATAATAATAATAATAATAATAATAATAATAAGACTAACACTTGTAATTATACAAGTAATTGCAACATTTACTTTGTTAAACAATTAAGGAGTTGTAAATATTATCAATTTTAAAACTTTTAATATTAAGGTTTGGGCATAAAATAAAAAGTTTGAAAACTACAGGGACCATTTATGTATTAAAATCAAACATAATTTTTCCCTCCCCATAATTCCGGCAACCGTCGCCGGTGGAGCCACCGGCCGAGCTCTAGCGAAGCCCGATCGTGGGTAAAAACGGCTAAAATTGAAACCAAATCATTACCAATCGGTTCACGAGCATAACTCGACCCCTTTAATACGCTTTAATTGAAGTTTAAGCCGGTAATCGACAATTGCACCCGAGTAACCGAAGCTTTACACCTTAGAGCCATTCGAACATTAAAACTCCATAACAATCGAATTAATTAAACCTAATCGATCCTCTATCTATCTCTAATCGTCTGCTATTTCCAATTTCATCTGAAACCCACTAGAATTACACCCTGATCATCATTTTCGTCTCAAACCTACATCTAGTCGAACATCACCCTCTAGAGTCCAAGAATCGAAATTGATATAGGGCTTTTAATCTTGTTCATCAGTATAAGCTTTCTGTAAAGGGAATTTGATTATTATCGTCGTTTGCAATCGAATCCTTTCACGACATAACTGCGACTTGTTCTACAAACTAAGGCCGACCATTTGAACTTGAACAAGTAAGTTTCATACACCAAAATGCTCGGTTTAATCTAGGGAGCAAAAGCCCCATGGGTAATTTGATCAACAATCTCGAATTAACGATCAATTTGATCGATTGTGTTCTAGGGTTCTTAAGGATTTGGGGGGCTTTGTTTAGGTTTGTATATAAGATTTAAAAGGTAAATACTATTGCGACTTAGGCCTTTGGTTTACTGGTAATATGTGTGTTGTGGGGACTTGAGGTCCTAGGTTCGAACCCGGGGACCCTCAAGTTCATTCTTTTGGTTTTTTTTCAAGTTTTTAAATACGTAAAAATTTCTGAAAATTATTAAAAATAATTTTAAAAACTTGTGTATTTCTAAAATCCCTTTATTAATTTCTATAAATATATTCTTGAATAATTTTAAAACAAGAGTTATATTTAGATTATTTTCTTTTATATATATATATATATATATATATATATATAAATAAAATAGATTCTAAATAATGATTTAAAACTTTAAATTATTATTTGATTCAAACGGCATCTAAATGCAATTGTTTAAATCATAATTATTTAAAAAAACCAGAATTTATAAAAGATTATTAAACTTAATATTTAAACTAACCTGCCTACGGTTCTATTCATTGTTCTATAATAAAATGTTCAAATATTATATTTTCATTGAATCAAAACATAACCACCTATACCATTTTATTTAGTTATTGAGACCCCCAAATGTCAATTGAAGCCCTAGCATCCCGTTAAATCGTGCAACTTATTGGTAAACTTAAACTTGAAATGTATATATCCTTAGGTATCTTTGGAAGGTTTACGTTGGAACGACGACTATTATTTTTCCTATTATTCATCAATTATATACTTATTAACCATTTGAGTTTCCTTGCCCCTTTTTATATTTTCACACTATTTTGGGGTGAAACATGATACTTATACATTATACACTTATAAACGTTTGAGACTTGTAATGCACTTGCAATTCATATATTTGTCATGGCTATTTGTGTGTTGTAAGTGTTTATATGAGATACATATTTTTGTTTGCAATCATTAACTATTGCTAGCCTGGTGACGTCTTAGATCTTTGGGCCTGACAAGCCTATTTGGTGCTAAAGCTGAGGTATTGCCGGCTCCTGACGACGTATGCTTGTTCATACGAACCAAATACACTTAGCCAATCTTATATATTTGTAATCAAGTCGAGGTTTGGTTGTAACGATATGTGTTCTATAACCTTACTAACTTATAACCTATGACATGAATTGCTACTTGTAACCTTATCATATTATGTATGAAAACCTTGGAAACTCACAAACTTTTTTTTAGTTGAGCTTTTATTTTTATCATGTTTCAGGTAACCCTCAAGTTTAAAGTGGTCTTTTGAAGCTTGCAATAAACTAGATTTGGACCTAGATATTTGGATAAAATGACTATGTTTCGTTTTGCTTATTTTGAGGATTATTTCATGTTTAGAGACTTATGTTTGTAATGCCTTTTAAAACTTATAATTTTAATATTTACATTTAAATATAGCGTTATGTGGCTGTGAACAATCTTAACCCTCACATCTCGACGTTTCCGCCGTCAAGTTTGGGGTGTGACAGATTGGTATCAGAGCCCATAACTATAGGGATTTAGGTTATTAGAAATGGTGACCTAGACTATAGTTTATGCATGAACCTTATAGAATAATATTATTATTCTTGTAAAAAAATTATATTGTTTGCATGCTACATAATGCTATGCCAAACTTATGTGCAACTTGATGCCTTAGCATAGGTTAGCCTTGTAATAGTTTAAACTTTGTTACTTGTCTCCCTAAACTTACCTTTGACACTTTGACTCTCCCCGACAAATGAAACTTCTTAATCTTATTCTCGACAACACGTGGAACCGTATACTTATGCTTTTGACTTGGATCTTTAGACTTATGTCTAATCTATATAAATCTCATCAAGGTTTTGATTTCATGAACCTAAGAAATTTGTGTGACACATAGACACCTGTATTTTTGATTTCCTGGAAAAAGGCCCTCGGGCTAAGGCAAGCATATCGCATATATGCTTACCTGGGGATTTCTGGGATGAGTGATAAACTATGGTCAACATACACAAATTTCTAAGGCGAATGGGTCAACTTACCTTGACGTGTCAACGTTTTCAAATGGTAATGTGTTACCAAATAGAACCATTCCATGTGCCTTAAAACCCTTGCCTAATCCTTGTTGAATTATAATCCTTGTTATTCTCTTTCTTGTGTCTAACTCATTTTGCATATTCCAGCATGTCTCGTCATCATGGAAAGCATGGAAGTTCTGATTGGAAGCTAGCCGCCATGATTGCTCGGCAAATGGCTGCTGTCATCCCGACCATGGTTGCTGAACTCAATTGCACCTTAATGACCAACTCTAGCAACAATGGAAATGGTCAAGGAAAGAATAGTGCTAACCAAGGGCACAACAACCAAACCTGCACTTTCAAGCACTTTAGTTTTTGCAAGCCCACTAGTTTTAGTGGCAAAGAAGGAGCCACTGGTCTCTTGAGTGGTTCGAGAGCATGGAAAATACCTTTGTCAACTGTGAGTGTCCCGAGGCACTCAAAGTTCGTTATGCCACTAGTTGTAGGATTCTATGTGCCCAAGACACTTAGAATATTGATGTGGTTAGTACGTTATGATCCAAGTCGGGTTATACCCAATAACAAACTTAGCAAACACCAATTAATATTTAATTGATGATATGATCATGCAATTAAATATTTACACCAAATTTAGAAAATAAGTTTTCTAAATAAGTTGCATATGAGATGGAACAAATTATAAGGATAATTTGTTAATGAGTTTATTGTTATTTTTTGTCATTTAAAAGGGTTTAAATAACATTAATAACATATGTGTGTATTTTAATTAAATTGTTTAATTAAAGAAGACATATGTCACATTTTAAATAAGTCTAGTAGATGACTTATTACTATGTGACAAAAGACTAGTTTTAATATTGTGTGTGTTCAAGTTTTAAGTGGGAAAAACCTTGTGTTTAAAAATATTGCCCCCCTCTTAATTGTGATTGGATCTTTGTAGCCTTGAAACACACACAAGTTTAACTAGTCTTGCACTCCTTTCATTCCATACACATTACATGCAAAACACAAAACAACTCTCTCTCTCTCTCCCAAAAGACTACGGCCAAAAGCAGCAGCATCAAGAGTTTTGGAGAGCAATTTTGTGTTAGCTTTTGGTGTAAGATCTCCCTAACAAGAGGTGTTTGCAAGGAGGCTTGGGTATACAAACTTGAGGGTTCCTCCTCTTGGAACCTTGGTCGAATTCATCTCCATCTTCATCTATCTTGCTACTGAAATTCACGGTTTTGAAGGCTTTTGGCAGCTTTCCTTTTGGAGTTTTGGTGTCCAAGTTCAAGCAACCATGATGCTTGCTTAGAGGCTAATGGGAAAGGGCACTTGAGGACTTCTACCCTTGAAATCTTAGCCATTTTTCAGCCTCATTTCAGCCTTCTTTTGGTTGTTTTTGACAGCATCCAGAAAGGTAGTATCTTGGTATGATTATATGATGTTTTGGGTGTTCTTATCATATGGTATGCTTGTTTTTCACATAATAAAGATACTTATGTTTTGGGTTTGTTGTTTTCCACATTAGAAAGATAAATTTCAGAAACTTTAATACACTTTAAAGTAGTACATTCCGCTGCGTTTCATGTGTTTAAGTGGTTAAACAAGCTGAAAAAGGTGTAACAAACCCAACAAAATGGCATCTAGAGCCGGTTATGTGGAAAGTAGCATCATTATCTTTTAAAAATCGATTTTAGGGGTTGTTAATCAACTCATTAGAGGCTGATTTTGGTTGATTTAATAAACCCCATGTCTTTCAAAGTTATATCTTCATGCTTATGATTAAACTTTGAAAGATAGGAATGTCAATTGGTTGATATATTTGGATGTTGTTTATTTGGACAAACAAATCCTAATTTTCAGTTTATGTTGGCTGAAAATTTGGGGTTTGATGGGGTTTATTTAGTTTGATGAATGATGTTGATGGTTGTTCATATGATAGTGCATAACCTAGCTTGACCTTGTGTTGTTTGGTTTGGATTGAATGTTTTATTTGATTATATTCATTCAATGGGTTGTATATTAATTTGTGATTTGTTTAAAATGTATTTTGTCTATTTATTCATTGGGATGTAATAATAGATTAGGAGTAATTTCCTTTTACTAGAAAATATGTATTAGGATATATATATTTTGTAAAAGAAGATGCTCCGGAAGGAAGCACAAGAGGAAGACACAAAAGAAAAAGACTTGAAGCATATGGATGCAAGTTCAAGTGGGAGTCTATGTCGATCTCATTTTGTGTTGTATTCAACCCTTAGGAAAGACCAAATGACCACACTTGTGATGGCAAACAAGTGTGGTCACAATAGTAGCTATGGTTATGCACATTATGGTTGTTTATATTATGCTTGTTTGATTGTGGTTTTATGAATGATTGTATGATATTTGGATATGATTAACAATCTCAATAAAATGATCTTAACAAGCTAATATAAAATGGTTCTTAATCATTAAGTGTTAATAAATGGTTATCAAAAGGATTAATGATTTTATAATAAAATGGGTTTTATTAAAAGAACCATAGGGTATCTTGTAATTCAAAGTATGCAAATACAAGTACATAGAGTTTTCTATATAGAATTATGAAATCTCTAAACTTTTGACCAACATGTTTAACACCATCCTTTTGCACAACACTTGAGTCATTTGGAAACTCTTAATGGGATAAAGGTCACCTAACCATTTAGAGGGAACTTGTGATTTAAGGTGGGGATACCACATTGGTGGGATAAAGGTCACCTAACCACTTATGTGGGTAAACTCACACGTGTGTGCAAGTAGGGTAACTTGATTTGCAAACCATGTTAAATGGATCACCTAAATATGGTTTCCAAATGGTGTTGATGGGATTAACATGCCGACTTTACATATGATGTTTAAAGTCGATCCCATACCTCTAGAAGTTGCAAATGGTTGCAACCGTCAATCGTTGACCACCTTATTAATTTAAATCGTGGGATAAAGGTCACCTAACCACAATTTAAATGTAATGTTGGGTTCTAGATTTTAATATAGAAATGGCCTTAAAAGGCATTAATTATTAAAATTGGCAATATCAAAAATACTAAAATAGATCTTTGTTAAATTTTGTAGATGGCCACCAATAATGACAATCATGATAACTCATCCGCGTCCACCCAATCATTACGAGCGATCCTCCAAAAGGAACGTCTAAATCATGACAACTTTATTGATTGGTATCGAAACTTGAGAATCGTTCTCAAGCAAGAGAGAAGATTATATGTTTTAGACGACCCTATCCCCAATCAACCTACTGAGGATGATGAGGAGGCCTATAACGATTGGCTGAAATACACCGAGGACTCCGTCCAAGTGTCTTGTCTCATGCTAGCAAGCATGACTCTAGATCTCCAAAAGGAGTATGAACATCACGGAGCTTATGCCATGATAACCCAGCTGAAGGAAACGTTCCAACAGCAAGCAAGGGTTGAGCGCTTCGAAACGGTTCGAGCACTCCATGCATGTCGTATGGACGACAACCAATCGGTTTCATCTTATGTACTTAAGATGAAAAGTCATATTGACCGCCTCGAGAGGCTTAATTGTCCCGTCTCGAAGGAATTGGCCACGGATTTGATCCTTAATGGCCTTACCAAGAAGTTCGAGACATTTGTGTTGAATTACAACATGAATGCATGGGACAAGAGCATTGGTGAGCTTCACTCAATGCTTAAAACGGCCGAGGCGGCCATGGGTAAAAGGGTTTTACTCGTTCTCACCATCCATGAAGGTGGGAACAAGAAAAGGCCTCATCCCGCACCCAAGGCAAAGGTTGCCAAGGGTAAGGGACCCGTTTGGGGAAAAGGGAAAGGGGTGGCAAGGGTGCCACCCAAACCACAAGAGAAGAAGCAAAATGTTGCTACCAATGACCCATGCTTCAAGTGTGGGGAGATTGGACATTGGGCAAGGAATTGTCCTGTCCATCTCCAAGAGTTGAAAGCAAAGAGGGATGCCGGGCAGACCTCAGGTACAATATATATGATTCATATTGATCTTAATGTCACATCTTCTAACACATGGGTATTGGATACGGATGTGGAACTCATATTTGCAATTTGTTGCAGGGGTTCATAAGAAGTAGGGACTTTAATCAAGGGGAGTAAGCCTCTTCATGGGCAATGGAACTAAAGTCATAGTTGAAGCTCGTGGGGACTACATCCTAAAACTTCTAAGTGGCTTGGATGTGATTTTGAAGAATGTTTTGTATGCTCCTAGTTTGACTAGGAACATTATTTCAGTAACACAATTAAGACTTTATGATTATGTATTATCTTTTGTTGAAAATGATATTCATGTTTCTTTGAATGATATGATCTACTTTAAAGTTATTCTCATTAATTGTATTTATGAATTGGTTCATGAAAATACTTTAAATAGTTCATTGTACCAAACTAGCACCAAGAAACTCAAGTTGGATTTGAGTGATACCTATCTTTGGCACTGTCGTCTTGGTCATATAAACAAGAAACGTATACAAACACTTCAAAAGAATGGTCTTTTAAAAACAAACGAATGTGATTCATTTGATGTATGTGAATCTTGTTTACAAGGAAAAATAACTAAGGCACCCTTTAGTGGAACTAACGAAAGGGCAAAAGATTTACTAGGAATCATACATTCGGATGTATGTGGTCCTTTTAAACCAATGACTACGAATGGTGAAAGATACTTCATTACCTTTACCGACGATTATAGTCGCTATGGTATGTGTACTTATTAAGGCACAAAGATGAAGCTTTTGAAACGTTCGAGATCTTCAAGAATGAAGTAGAAAATCAACTCAACAAGTCGATTAAAGTTCTCCGCACCGATAGAGGAGGTGAATACCTAAGTGATGCTTTTCAAGATCATCTTAGGAGTTGTGGGATTGTCTCACAACTCACTCCACCTGGAACACCACAACATAATGGTGTGTCTGAGAGGAGGAATCGAACCTTATTGGATATGGTTCGATCTATGATGGCTAGAAGCACATTGCCTCTATCATTTTGGGGTTTCGCTTTGCTCTCCGCAGCCCGTATTTTAAATATGGCCCCAAACAAAAAGGTGGAAAGGACACCTTTTGAGATATGGCATGGAAGAGTTCCATCCCTGTCATACTTAAGGGTCTGGGGTTGTGAGGCTTGCATTAAGACTCCCACCCCAAACAAATTGGAAGTCCGATCCACCAAGTGTATCTTTATTGGATATCCTAGAGATTCTATGGGATATTATTTCTATGATCCACTGGAACAAAAGGTGTTTATTGCCAGAAAGGGTGAGTTCTTAGAAGCAAAGTTCCTTATGGAAGGAACTAGCAGTAGAACAGTTGATCTTGAGGAGGATCAAGAACCACGACCCGATGCACGTTTGGTTAAAATTGGCACTCAACATGAGGATGTTGAGAATGATCAAACGATTGATCAATACACACAAAACGTTCGCAGAAGTGGTAGAACTAGTAATCCACCTGAAAGATACGGATTTTTCATGGATGGATGCTATGTGGTAGATTCAGATGAACCAACCACATATCATAATGCAGTGTCCAATTCGGATTGTGACAAATGGCTTGAATCCATAACGTTGAGATGCAATCCATGTATGACAATCAAGTTTGGGAACTTGTTGAACCACCTCTTAACTCCAAGATAGTTGGAAGTAAGTGGGTTTTTAAGAAGAAAACCGATATGCATGAAAACTTGGATACTTATAAAGCTAGACTTGTAGCAAAGGGTTTCACTCAAACTCAAGGGGTGACTATGATGAAACTTTCTCACCTGTTGCGATGCTAAAGTCTATAAGAATATTGTTTGCCATAGCTGCTCATTATGATTATGAGATTTGGCAAATGGATGTCAAAACCGCTTTCCTAAATGGATATCTTGAGGAAGATGTCTATATGGTTCAGCCTGAAGGTTTTGTCGATCCAAAACATCCTAATAAAGTATGCAAGTTAAAGAAATCCATCTATGGATTGAAGCAAGCATCGAGAAGCTGGAATCATCGTTTTGATGAGGAGGTAAAGAAATTTGGCTTCATCAAAAACGCTGATGAGGCTTGTGTGTATAAGAAGGCTAGTGGGAGCATAATAACTTTCCTAGTATTGTATGTTGATGACATACTACTATTTGGAAATGACATTCCAACCTTGGAAGGTGTAAAAACCTGGCTTGTAAGTTGTTTTTCCATTAAGGATCTTGGAGAAGCCGCCTATATTATGGGAATAAAGATCTATAGGGATAGATCAAGGCGGTTGATTGGTTTGAATCAAACTGCATACATTGATAAGATCTTGAAAAGGTTCAAGATGGAGAACTCTAAGAAAGGTACCGTACCTATTCAAAGAGGAACGATATTGAATATGACTCAATGTCCTAGCTCAAAGGATGAGCAAGATAAAATGAAGGCAGTCCCATACACATCTGCTATTGGATCCATCATGTATGCAATGATATGCACTCGACCAGACGTGTCATGCGCCTTAAGCATGACAAGTCGTTACCAGCAAAATCCTGGAAACAGTCATTGGATGGTTGTTAAGAACATACTTAAGTACCTAAGGAGGACAAGAGATATGTTCCTAATCTATGGATCTGGTGATGAGGAACTCGTTGTAAAAGGTTACACGGATGCGAGTTTCCAAACCAATCGTGATGATTCTCGGTCACAATCAGGATATATTTTCATTCTGAATGGAGGAGCGGTCTCATGGAAGAGCTCCGAACAGGATGTGGTGGCTCTATCAACTGTAGAATCAGAATATGTCGCCGCCTCATTGGCAGCTCAAGAAGCTGCATGGTTGAAGAAATTCATTGCCGATCTAGGGGTTGTCCCTTCCATTCAGGAACCCCTAGAGATCTTTTGTGATAACGAGGGTGCGATTGCTCAAATCAAGGAACCTCGTGCTCATCAAAAGACTAGGCAAATTGAGCGGAGATTCAATTACATACGAGATGAAGTTGAAAAGGGAAAGATATGTATTCGCAAAGTTCACATGGATCAAAACATTACGGATCCTCTCACGAAGCTCCTTGAAAAGGCAAAGCATGAAGGTCATACTTGTGCCATGGGACATCGATATTCTAGTGATTGGATTTGATCTGTAAATTTTGTATTTAAATCAAGGAACCTCGTGGTCATCAAAAGACTAGGCACATTGAGCGGAGATTCAATTACATACGAGATGAAGTTGAAAAGGGAAAGATATGTATTCGCAAAGTTCACACGGATCAAAACATTGCGGATCCTCTCATGAAGCTCCTTGAAAAGGCAAAGCATGAGGTCATACTTGTGCCATGGGACTTCGATATTCTAGTGATTGGATTTGATCTGTAAATTTTGTATTTGGATATGTGGAACTCTTTATTATTTGAATAAAATTATTTGGTTATAATGTTTCAACTAATGTCCAATTTAGCATGTTAATCCATGAGTAAATTGTTTACTCTAAATGTCCGTAGTCGTTCATACTTGTGGAACAAGTGTGAGGGTAAGATTATTATGAACTTGGATTGGTTGATATTCATAAGGATGAATATAGAGCAATGGGTTGCTACCAGGTTCATAGATATTTGTGGGATACAAATATTGGACTGACCTGCATCTCAAATTTTACTACATGGAATCTTATTGATTGATCATAAGTAAATTTGAGTATAGGCGAACATCATTTGGCATTCTCTGACCTGAGATACATATTGGGTTTTGATATTCACCAAGTATCATACCTTGAGCAAATTCTTCACTGTCCTGAAATAGTGGACAATGCATAAGGGTATGTTCAGGTATGACACGAGGTGTTTGTGAGAAACGTATGTAGTCAAGATGGAATTTGTTCCTCTTATTCGTTGAGAGTTAGATGTCTAAAGCTTGATAAGTAAATCAACAAGGAATGATCATTCAGTGTTCTTGGATTTAACATGACATCTGTAACAAAAGGATAAATGATTGATTCACCTAAATCATTTCAAGTAGGGTACTTGAAAGGGATGATGTAATTGAATGGCTATAAGTCATGCGTATTAAGGGTAGTAAACCGTTGTTAGGCGGTATTTACTGCTTGCATCAATCTTCTATGAATCTTGGGCAAGTGGGAGATTGTACGATTCTATGTGCCCAAGACACTTAGAATATTGATGTGGTTAGTACGTTATGATCCAAGTCTGGTTATACCCAATAACAAGCTTAGAAAACACCAATTAATATTTAATTGATGATATGATCATGCAATTAAATATTTACACCAATTTAGAAAATAAGTTTTCTAAATAAGTTGCATATGAGATGGAACAAATTATAAGGATAATTTGTTAATGAGTTTATTGTTATTTTTTGTCATTTAAAAGGGTTTAAATAACATTAATAACATATGTGTATTTTAATTAAATTGTTTAATTAAAGAAGACATATGTCACATTTTAAATAAGTCTAGTAGATGACTTATTACTATGTGACAAAAGACTAGTTTTAATATTGTGTGTGTTCAAGTTTTAAGTGGGAAAAAACTTGTGTTAAAAAATATGCCCCCCCTTAATTGTGATTGGATCTTTGTAGCCTTGAAACACACACAAGTTTAACTAGTCTTGCACTCCTTTCATTCCATACACATTACATGCAAAACACAAAACAACTCTCTCTCTCTCTCCAAAAGACTACGGCCAAAGGCAGCAGCATCAAGAGTTTTGGAGAGCAATTTTGTGTTAGCTTTTGGTGTAAGATCTCCCTAACAAGAGGTGTTTGCAAGGAGGCTTGGGTATACAAACTTGAGGGTTCCTCCTCTTGGAACCTTGGTCGAATTCATCTCCATCTTCATCTATCTTGCTACTGAAATTCACGGTTTTGAAGGCTTTTGGCAGCTTTCCTTTTGGAGTTTTGGTGTCCAAGTTCAAGCAACCATGATGCTTGCTTAGAGGCTAATGGGAAAGGGCACTTGAGGACTTCTACCCTTGAAATCTTAGCCATTTTTCAGCCTCATTTCAGCCTTCTTTTGGTTGTTTTTGACAGCATCCAGAAAGGTAGTATCTTGGTATGATTATATGATGTTTTGGGTGTTCTTATCATATGGTATGCTTGTTTTTCACATAATAAAGATACTTATGTTTTGGGTTTGTTGTTTTCCACATTAGAAAGATAAATTTCAGAAACTTTAATACACTTTAAAGTAGTACATTCCGCTGCGTTTCATGTGTTTAAGTGGTTAAACAAGCTGAAAAGGTGTAACAAACCCAACAAAATGGCATCTAGAGCCGGTTATGTGGAAAGTAGCATCATTATCTTTTAAAAATCGATTTTAGGGGTTGTTAATCAACTCATTAGAGGCTGATTTTGGTTGATTTAATAAACCCATGTCTTTCAAAGTTATATCTTCATGCTTATGATTAAACTTTGAAAGATAGGAATGTCAATTGGTTGATATATTTGGATGTTGTTTATTTGGACAAACAAATCCTAATTTTCAGTTTATGTTGGCTGAAAATTTGGGGTTTGATGGGGTTTATTTAGTTTGATGAATGATGTTGATGGTTGTTCATATGATAGTGCATAACCTAGCTTGACCTTGTGTTGTTTGGTTTGGATTGAATTTTTATTTGATTATATTCATTCAATGGGGTTGTATATTAATTTGTGATTTGTTTAAAAATGTATTTTGTCTATTTATTCATTGGGATGTAATAATAGATTAGGAGTAATTTCTTTTACTAGAAAATATGTATTAGGATATATATATTTTGTAAAAGAAGATGCTCCGGAAGGAAGCACAAGAGGAAGACACAAAAGAAAAAGACTTGAAGCATATGGATGCAAGTTCAAGTGGAGTCTATGTCGATCTCATTTTGAGTTGTATTCAACCCTTAGGAAAGACCAAATGACCACACTTGTGATGGCAAACAAGTGTGGTCACAATAGTAGCTATGGTTATGCACATTATGGTTGTTTATATTATGCTTGTTTGATTGTGGTTTTATGAATGATTGTATGATATTTGGATATGATTAACAATCTCAATAAAATGATCTTAACAAGCTAATATAAAATGGTTTTTAATCATTAAGTGTTAATAAATGGTTATCAAAAGGATTAATGATTTTATAATAAAATGGGTTTTATTAAAAGAACCATAGGGTATCTTGTAATTCAAAGTATGCAAATACAAGTACATAGAGTTTTCTAAATTAGAATTATGAAATCTCTAAACTTTTGACCAACATGTTTAACACCATCCTTTTGCACAACACTTGAGTCATTTGGAAACTCTTAATGGGATAAAGGTCACCTAACCATTTAGAGGGAACTTGTGATTTAAGGTGGGGATACCACATTGGTGGGATAAAGGTCACCTAACCACTTATGGGGTAAACTCACACGTGTGTGCAAGTAGGGTAACTTGATTTGCAAACCATGTTAAATGGATCACCTAAATATGGTTTCCAAATGGTGTTGATGGGATTAACATGCCGACTTTACATATGATGTTTAAAGTCGATCCCATACCTCTAGAAGTTGCAAATGGTTGCAACCGTCAATCGTTGACCACCTTATTAATTTAAATCGTGGGATAAAGGTCACCTAACCACAATTTAAATGTAATGTTGGGTTCTAGATTTTAATATAGAAATGGCCTTAAAAGGCATTAATTATTAAAATTGGCAATATCAAAAATACTAAAATAGATCTTTGTTAAATTTTGTAGATGGCCACCAATAATGACAATCATGATAACTCATCCGCGTCCACCAATCATTACGAGCGATCCTCCAAAAGGAACGTCTAAATCATGACAACTTTATTGATTGGTATCGAAACTTGAGAATCGTTCTCAAGCAAGAGAGAAGATTATATGTTTAGACGACCCTATCCCCAATCAACCTACTGAGGATGATGAGGAGGCCTATAACGATTGGCTGAAATACACGAGGACTCCGTCCAAGTGTCTTGTCTCATGCTAGCAAGCATGACTCTAGATCTCCAAAAGGAGTATGAACATCACGGAGCTTATGCATGATAACCCAGCTGAAGGAAACGTTCCAACAGCAAGCAGGGTTGAGCGCTTCGAAACGGTTCGAGCACTCCATGCATGTCGTATGGACGACAAACAATCGGTTTCATCTTATGTACTTAAGATGAAAAGTCATATTGACCGCCTCGAGAGGCTTAATTGTCCCGTCTCGAAGGAATTGGCCACGGATTTGATCCTTAATGGCCTTACCAAGAAGTTCGAGACATTTGTGTTGAATTACAACATGAATGCATGGGACAAGAGCATTGGTGAGCTTCACTCAATGCTTAAAACGGCCGAGGCGGCCATGGGTAAAAGGGTTTTACCCGTTCTCACCATCCATGAAGGTGGGAACAAGAAAAGGCCTCATCCCGCACCCAAGGCAAAGGTTGCCAAGGGTAAGGGACCCGTTTGGGGAAAAGGGAAAGGGGTGGCAAGGGTGCCACCCAAACCACAAGAGAAGAAGCAAAATGTTGCTACAATGACCCATGCTTCAAGTGTGGGGAGATTGGACATTGGGCAAGAATTGTCCTGTCCATCTCCAAGAGTTGAAAGCAAAGAGGGATGTCGGGCAGACCTCAGATACATATATATGATTCATATTGATCTTAATGTTACATCTTCTAACACATGGGTATTGGATACCGGATGTGGAACTCATATTTGCAATTTGTTGCAGGGGTTCACAAGAAGTAGGGACTTCAATCAAGGGGAGTAAGCCTCTTCATGGGCAATGGAACTAAAGTCATAGTTGAAGCTCGTAGGGACTACATCCTAAAACTTCCAAGTGGCTTGGATGTGATTTTGAAGAATGTTTTGTATGCTCCTAGTTTGACTAGGAACATTATTTCAGTATCACAATTAAGACTTTATGATTATGTATTATCTTTTGTTGAAAATGATATTCATGTTTCTTTGATGATATGTTCTACTTTAAAGTTATTCCCATTAATGGTATTTATGAATTGGTTCATGAAAATACTTTAAATAGTTCATTGTACCAAACTAGCACCAAGAAATCAAGTTGGATTTGAGTGATACCTATCTTTGCACTGTCGTCTTGGTCATATAAACAAGAAACGTATACAAACACTTCAAAAAAATGGTCTTTTAAAAACAAATGAATGTGATTCATTTGATGTATGTGATCTTGTTTACAAGGAAAAATAACTAAGGCACCCTTTAGTGGAACTAACGAAAGGGCAAAAGATTTACTAGGAATCATACATTCGGATGTATGTGG
Organism: Flaveria trinervia; assembly: GCA_025506515.1. Lineage (NCBI taxonomy): Eukaryota > Viridiplantae > Streptophyta > Magnoliopsida > Asterales > Asteraceae > Flaveria > Flaveria trinervia. The sequence goes on from CM046449.1 coordinate 2,225,100, forward strand.
TCCTTTTAAACCAATGACTACGAATGGTGAAAGATACTTCATTACCTTTACCGACGATTATAGTCGCTATGGGTATGTGTACTTATTAAGGCACAAAGATGAAGCTTTTGAAACGTTCGAGATCTTCAAGAATGAAGTAGAAAATCAACTCAACAAGTCGATTAAAGTTCTCCGCACCGATAGAGGAGGTGAATACCTAAGTGATGTTTTTCAAGATCATATAGACGTTGATGAGATTGTAAGTCGTCTTGGGGTACCTTTGCATATTATATCCGACCAAGATGCTCGTTTCACTTCGCATTTTTGGTCGTCTATGCAAGAACTCTTGGGTACACAACTAGATCTAAGCACGGCTTACCATCCTCAAACTGATGGTCAAACCGAGCGAACGATCCAAACCTTGGAGGATTTGCTACGCCTGTGTGTAACATCCTATAATTTTGGGTTTATTTAAAGTTAACTTTGTTAATTCTTTTAAGGACCATGTTTGCCTAATATGAAACTTAGGGATTATTTATGCATGATTCTTTGATTCCATTAAGTATTTCTTTTATTTAAAAGTTAATAATTAATCTATTGAATTAAGTGTAAAATAATACTAATAGAGTAATAATAATAATAATATAATAATAATAATAATAATAATAATAGTAAGACTAAGCATAAGTTATAAAAAAAATAATAATAATAGTAATTTATAAAATTACTAAGTTTTGAAATATATAAACTTGAAATGAATAAAGTTAAAGGGGGTTTATTGCTAACATAGAAACTTTAATAACAAGGTTTGGGCATAAAATAAAAAGGGAAAGAAAGTGTAGGGACTATTTGTATAATTATTTACTTTGTTAAACAATTAAGGAGTTGTAAATATACAAGTAATTACAACATTTACTTTGTTAAACAATTAAGGAGTTGTAAATATAATTAAAACTTAAAGCAATTAAGTTAAGGGGTTAAATTGTCATTTCTAAAACTTTTAATATTAAGGTTTCGACATAAAATAAAAAGTTTGAAAACTACAGGGACCATTTATGCATTAAAATCAAACACAATTTTTCCCTCCCCATAATTCCGGCAACCGTCGCCGGCGGAGCCACCGGCCGAGCTCCGGCGAAGCCCAATCGTGGGTAAAAACGGCTAAAATTGAAACCAAATCGTTACCAATCGGTTCACGAGCATAACTCGACCCCTTTAATACGCTTTAATTGAAGTTTAAGCCGGTAATCGACGATTGCACTCGAGTAACCGAAGCTTTACACCTTAGAGCCGTTCGAACATTAAAACTCCATAACAATCGAATTAATTGAACCTAATCGATCCTCTATCTATCTCTAATCGTCTGCTATTTCTAATTTCATCTGAAACCCACTAGAATTACACCCCGATCATCATTTTGGTCGCAAACCTACAGCTAGTCGAACATCACCCTCTAGAGTCCAAGAATCAAAATTGATAGAGGGCTTATAATCTTGCTCATCAGTATAAGCTTTCTGTAAAGGGAATTTGATTATTATCGTCGTTTGCAATCGAATCCTTTCACGAAATAACCACGACTTGTTCTACAAACTAAGGCCGACCATTTGAACTCGAACAAGTAAGTTTCATACACCAAAATGCTCGGTTTAATCTAGGGAGCAAAAGCCCCATGGTTAATTTGATCAACAATCTCGAATTAACGATCAATTTGATCGATGTGTTCTAGGGTTCTTAAGGATTTAGGGATTTTGTTTAGGTTTGTATATAAGATTTAAAAGGTAAATGCTATCGTGGCTTAGGCCTTTGGTTTACTAGTAATATGTGTGCTGTGGGGACTTAAGGTCCCGGGTTCGAAACCGGGGACCTCAAGTTCGTTCTTTTGGTTTTTTTTCAAGTTTTTAAATACGTAAAATACCCTGAAAATTATTAAAAATAATTTTAAAAACTTTGTGTATTTCTAAAATCCCTTTATTAATTTCTATAAATATATTCCTGAATAATTTTAAAACAAGAGTTATATTTAGATTATTTTCTTTTATATATATAAAGTAGACACTAAATAATGATTTAAAACTTTAAATTTTATTTGATTCAAACGGCATCTAAATGCAATTGTTTAAATCATAAATATTAAAAAAACAGAATTTATAAAAGATTATTTAAACTTACATTTAAACTAAATTGCCTACGGTTCTATTCATTGTTCTATAATAAAATGTTCAAATATTATATTTTCATCGAATCAAAACATAACCAACTATACCATTTTATTTAGTTATTGAGACCCCCAACTATCAATTGAAGCCGTTAAATCGTTCAATGTATTGGTAAACTTAAACTTGAAATGTATATATCCTTAGGTATCTTTGGAAGGTTTACGTTGGAACGACGACTATTATTTTTCTTATTATTCATCAATTATATACTTATTGACCATGTGAGTTTTCTTGCCCCTTTTTATATTTTCACACTATTTTGGGGTGAAACATAATACTTATACATCATACACTTATAAACGTTTAAGACTTGTAATGCACTTGCAATTTATATTTTTGTCATGGTTATTTGTGTGTTGAATGTGTTTATATGAGATACATATTTTTGTTTGTAATCATTAACTATTGCTAGCCTGACGACGTTTAGATCTTTGGGCCTGACAAGTCGAGGGAAAAAAGCCGAGGTATTTCCGGCTCCTGATGACGTATGCTTGTTCATGGGAACCAAATACATTTAGCCAATCTTATATACTTGTAATCAAGTCGAGGTTTGGTTGTAACGATATGTGTTTTATAACCTTACTAACTTAGAACCTATGACATGAATTGCTACTTGTAACCTTATCATATTATGTATGAAAACCTTGGAAACTCACCAACTTTTTTTAGTTGAGCTTTTATTTTTATCATGTTTCAGGTAATCCTCAAGTTTAAAGTGGTCTTTTGAAGCTTGCAACAAACTAGGATTTGGACCTAGATATTTAGATAAAATGACTATGTTTCGTTTTGCTTATTTTGAGGATTATTTCATGTTTTGAGACTTATGTTTGTAATGACTTTTAAAACTTATAATTTTAATATTTACATTTAAATATAGCGTTATGTGGCTGTGAACAATCTTAACCCTCACATCTCGACATTTCCGCCGTCAAGGTTGGGGTGTGACAGAGGTGGTGATAGGGACTACGGTGGTGGTAGTGGGGACTACAGTGGTGGTGATAGGGGTTGTGGTGGTGGTGATGGGGTTGCGATGGTGGTGATAGGATTACAGTGGTGGTGATGATAGGGGCTGCGGTGGTGGTGATGGGGGCTGCGGTGGTGGTGATGGGGGGCTGCGGTGGTGGTGATGGGGGGTTGCGGTGGTGGTGATGGGGGGCTGCGGTGGTGGTGGTGATGGGGCTGCGGTGGTGATGGTGATAGTGATGGGTGGTTGGGTGGTGGTGATGGGGCTGGGGAGGTGGTGATGGGGCTGCGGTGGTGGTGATGTGGTTGTGGTGGTGGTGATGGGGTTGCGGTGGTGGTGATGGGGCTACGGTGGTGGTGATGAGGTCTGTGAAAGTAGTGATGGTTAGTTGTCATGGTGGTGATGAAAGGTAGTTTAGTCTTTTTAACAATAATTTTAACAGTAAAACTAACAGTGTTAGTCATCTGTACTCAAATAGAAATAAAAATAAAACAACATAGACTCAAATGAAGATATATGAAACATTGGGAGTCAGATGACAATTTTGAAACCATAGGGATGCAAATAGTTAAAATGACCAAACGTTAGGAATGCAAATGGTAATTTACTCGCGTAATAAATGTGTTCATTGGTTACGAAAAGCCAATTTAAACCTATTTATGCTAAGTTTAACATTGTTTATACCATAGTAGTTTTAATATGTATTACACTGGTTAAATAAATAAAATATTAAATATATATTAATTATAAAATGATATTTTAAGATAAGATGTGATTGATATTATGAATGAGTTAGATTGTAAATAATAAAACAATAATATCAACTTTTTAAACTTTTGTTGTTTTATAAAAAATAAACATTTTGTTAAAACACTATTTTAAAAAAATGTCATTTATAATTTTTTATTATATCTCCAAATTATTTTTTGGTTTTATAAAAATTTACTTTTCAACAAGACCAATTTTAAATTTTTTTCTTAAAAAAGGTTTGATATTTTAGAAAATTCCTTTCTTATAAAAAATATTTTTTAGAAATAACATTAACATACAAATGTCTTTCTTAATTTATTAAAAAACTATTTATAATAGAAAAGAATTAAATAATATAATTAGTAATTAATGTAGTTATTTAATTAAAAAAAGCGATAATATTTTAGTAAGAAGAAATGTGATGTTATCACATGTTCTTCTTAATTACTCTTTTATTAAAATAAAAAAAATTTTTTTTGATATCATATCAAATATGATCCCTAGAAATGATTGGTAATAAAATGATTAAAAAGAGAGTTGTGAAATATAGGAAAATATTTGGAAGTTTATTTATATACATTAAATTTAAATTGTTGTGTAGAGCATTCAAAGTCCATTCTTATCATCATCCTCGTCAGTACACTATAACTTATTATATTTATCTTTTTTAGTTAAATAGTATTTTTTATATATTTATTATTATATGTTCTCTTTTATTCACTAATAATCACTTTTAAAAATATTAAAAAACTTATAAGGTTGCAATGTGTTTCTTCAAATATAAAAAAATACGGTACAACTCCCATAAATTTATTTCATCTTTACTCGCAACCCTCATAATCATTCTCTATAATATATGAATCTACTCACATGAAAATAAATAACAAACTGTGAATACTCTTATTGCTTTATTGATTACTTAACCACAATCCATGACAAGATAACACGCACATCAAACAAACCTTTATATAATTAAATATAGGTTTCAATTATAGCGATTATAAGTATAACCATATGATGTTTGAAGTTTAACATTAAAACACGGAATTTTAATCGTGCCCATTGAATGTGAAGAGACAAGTTTTTACAGAGAGAACGACACATGACCATAAGACTTCGATTATACAATAACAATAACTCGTACTCAATGCAATACAACTAGTAATTCATAAACATTTATTTGATTTTACATCTATGTCACCCTTATTTGTCTTCCTATAAAAGCAACACCTTTGTTAAGGAATGATGAAAAACTTGACATATATGCATATAATAAAGGGAAGATTAAGGATTCCGTCTCAGAGTTCTCTTACACTGCATGATATTAAAACTTGTCATATTTTGATTTTAATTACAAAATCTACATATAATGGTTGTATTTGTTTATTTTAAAAAAATTTTGTTTCTATTCATTAAGATTGGACATAGTGAGGCTCCAAAATGATGACATCAACACAAATGAGATTTCCAACATCATTATAATATAGTTAAAAATGACTCTATACCTATAGGGCTTCAAGTCATTAACGGATACTATACACAAATTTCCTATATTGGTGCATTGACAGAGGCTACAAACATTAGTTAACCACTACATTTGATTTAAAATATGTTTTATTGAAATAAATTTATCTATGTGACATTTAATTGATATTTTAACTAGTTAACCACTACATATAGTCTAATGTTTATGAACTTTTGTGTATGTTCGCTTGCCTTCATTTGTGTCCATTTATACTCGTGAACAGTTTATGAACATGTTCATTTTTTTAATGAACGAACACGAACAAGAACAAGAAATCTCATTTGATACGCATTCGTGAACAGTTCATGAACAAGTTATTTTCTTCATAAATGAACACGAACAAGACCCCGTTCGTGTTTTTTCGGTTAGTTTACAACCTTATGCGTACATATGGATATAAATAGATAATTTTAGTACTCTTAAATTTTATAAGAACTTAAAAACTTATAAGAATCAATCACATATATTACTTTATTATCCATACGTGGATATTAAAGGTAAACTAGTTTTTTTACCCGTCGCGTTTTGCGGCGGGACAATATGTGGTGTGGTAAAGTATACATTAAATCTATCCAACCTATTTCAAATTATTACGTCAATGATTTACATAATTTATCAAAAGGGACAATATATTATATGACCCGACTCGCTTCCGAACATAATTTACATCAAAACGTATACTAACGCGAAACGTACATAAAAGGTCTGAGTTATAAAAAAGTAATTTAGTTGTAAGGCCTGTGTGTTGCAGCGAAGTAGTATGATTTAACGGCACGTTGCGACGTGTATTTGATCTACATTATGTTGCGTGCGGCTTAATAATTAGAAAAGGTAATTTAAATGAAATAAATATTAGAGTAAATTACATGTTTCATCCTTTAATTTTATATTAAATTTCAGAGATTGTCCTTAAACTAAGGAAACTACAGTAATTGTCATTTACGTTCAAATTCTGTTACACGTTTAGTCTTTTCTCCTAACATTTGTTAGTTTTACTTCTAAAGTCAAGTCATATGATTTGCACATGAGGGTAATTCAATCATTTTATCCTTTTAATAAATATACGAAGTATTAAAACCCACCCTACCTACCTTGCCCCATCTCTCTCTCTCTCTTTCTCTCTCTCTCTCTCTCTCTCTCTCTCTCTCTCTCTCTCTCTCTCTTTCTTTCTGCACAAAGAGCACCGCCATCCTTCGCCTTCACGCCATCCTTCGACCCACCGTCACCGCCATCCTCTGCCTCCTTCCCCGACCCACCTCCGGTCACAACTGATGTCTCTAAACCATCATGTTCATAACATAAACAGTCTCCATCATCCCCATCTAAATCACTATATACCACTTCCACCACCCTAAACCGCAAGCGACCAGCCACCTGCATCAACTTCTAACTTGTGACCAACCGACCACCACCATCGTCACCTCCATCACCATAAACCATCGAATAATCGAACCCATTCACCATACTTGATCGAAGGTTCAACACCCCCTTTATCAGATATAGGGTTTGTGAAATCAAAAACAACCCCAGATCAAGATCTAGATATTTGGAGGTGGGTGGTGGTAGCGGTAGATGGAGTAGATGCTGGGGCTAGCGGTGGTGGAAGTAAAGATGGAATGGTGGGGTTTTGTTGAAGAAGACTGAAAGATGGGTAGATAGATATACTGATACATATAGAAAGAGGAGATAGATAGTTGTCATTGGGTTCACGGTGGTTATTACGGTGGTTGCAGTCGGTGATGGTTGTAGCCGGTGGTGGTGGTTGTGGTTGGTGGTGTATGGTGGGGTGGGGATAAGTTGAGTAAAAAGCTGCTCCATGGGTTCATGGTAGTTGTGGTGGTCAGATATGTTCTTTGGAGGTTCGAGAGGTTCATGGCGAGTGTGATCAAAGGTGGCATGAGGTGGTGGTGGCGGCTAGTGGTGGTGGTGGTATACTGGGAAGGCTAATGGTTTTTGTTGAAGTAGAAAGATAGAGAAAAGGCTAATGTATTCGATAAGAAATTTTTGTAGTTAATACAGTAAAATGACAAAATTGCTCTCATATGCAAGGCACATGATTGGACTTAACAGAAAATTTTAACACCCGTTAGTGAAAAGGAGTAAATATATAACAACATTTAAACGTAAGGGACGATTATTATAATTTCTTTAGTTTAAAAACAATCTTTGAAATTTGCTATAAAATTAAATTACGAAAAATATAATTTACTCTAAAAATTAAAAGTAATAGAACAAAAGGTACTTTAAATGAAAATTAAGATTAAAAAAAAAAATTGTTGTAGGTTTTAGAACCAAGGGGACGGAGTTTTGCCACTCCACTAGACTAATATTTGTGACTTATGCCATATGTAACTAAACCAACGATAATCAAACATCCCATCAGAACAAATCATTGAAAGGATGAGACTATTCAAAATCTTCTTCATCTGATTGAGGCAATTGGAATTGGTTATTAATGGAAGAAACTAAGTCGACGCTTTCCTTTAAATTAGGAATTGACCGAAACTTCATGATTTGGAGCGGTCAATATGGTGATTTTTAGAGTAAACGTAGTGGTGCCTCTAAGAGACGTCAAATTTGCTTATGTGAACATAATTGGGGCGTTAAAATCATTACGTCCTAGTTAAATGAGAGCTTCAAACTCATGTTTAGTCAAAGCTTTAACGGTTGTTAAAGAGATGAATGAATTTATTTTTTCTTGTTTCTAATAATTTTTAACTAAAAAATATTTTAATCCCACTACACTTGATTTAAAATTATTTTAATAAATTTGTATTTGCGTAGGTGACATTTTAACTAAATAAACCATTACACATACTCTTAATTTCTCTAAACTTTTTGTTCTTTTTGAGATTTTGTGTCATCCTACAATGATCTAGGGGTGTGCATGGTCAGTTTGGTTCGGTTTTAACCAAAAACTAATATTTCGGTTTCTAGGTTTTTAAAACCGTTCGGTTTCGGTTTTTTTGGTTTTTTGTTTTCGGTTTTAACTTCGGTTTCGGTTCGGTTTTTGGTTTTCTTCGGTTTTACCATTTGTGCTTCAAGTTTTAGAAAAAAATTGTTTTAAAGCATGAATTTAAGCAAAAAACTTTGGTCTTATATTATTTTGTTGATCTTCAAATATAATCTATATATTTTTAGAATTTAGTTGACATTAAAATTAATTGCAATTCATAAAATATAAGAACAATATATTCAATAAAATATTTTAATCTATCAATTCACATAAAAATAAATAAATATTATTATTGAAACCTAATATTTAATTTCTTTTAGATAACTCAAGTTAAATAAATAAGTAATAGGCTAACAATTTTTATAAGTATATGATTACACCTCTAAATTTACAAGTTTGATTATATGGTTCGATTCAGTTTTTTCGGTTTTTGTTACAAGCAAAGCCAAACCCAAACCAAAATTCGGTTTTAAAAAATCATCAAACCAAGCCATCGGTCAGATGCGGTTTCGGTTTTATCGGTTCGGTTGCATCGGTTATTTTGATTACGTTTCGGTTATTATGGTTTTTTCTCACCCCTACAATGATCTAATATCAAGTTGGAGAGCGGTTTCATAAAAAGTTATCTATAACACATAAATTAGTAACTTTAAGTTTGACATATTACATCTTGGAGAGCGATTGTAAGCTGCAATCAGTTAACTTTGTATATATGATGAATTAATATTGAGCTGAGTTTTAAAAAAAGTCATTTCTTTTCTTTTATATTTTCTTGTCTATTAAATTTTAACTGTACATATATGACTGTTTTAATAAAATTACAGTATGTTATGATTGATTGTTGGATGTTATTTAAACCTATTTCTCCCAGACATAAGGATGTGTGTATCACCTACACATATAAAGGTTACATACCGACAAGTATATATATCCCATGCACATATGAAGTTTTCAATGCATGATATATAATGATTTTAAATAATGATTCGACGAAAATATGTAATTTTATAAAAATATTAAAGAGAGTGATATATTCTAGTGATTTTGTTCTTGATCATAGGGAATTCTTTGAATGTATTTTGCCCAACATGCTTTCATATACTAATTATAATCAATTCTTTATTTATTTACAAAAGCACCATTGACTCATTTAAATCGCTGATCAAACATAATCACTAATGTTTAAATAAATCAAGGTGTCTTTTTATATATTTTAAAGGACAACTAATAAAACCCGCATATCCAAGGTAATCTAATGTCAAAAGGTGACCTTATACGATCGCGATCGCAGACAGCGGTGGGTGATCCAAACCAACAACACTAAAAACTCACCTTCCGAAGGCCCACTACGGTAAAACCTAGCCTACCGACACCATTTGTTGCTTACAGGACTCGAATTCACCATCTCCCCCTAGAGAAATAATGAGGCTACCACTCAACCAAATGGTTCGATGGTGTCTTCTTCATACTTTTTCCATGAAACAATTAAAAAGTAAATATTAAATGAAAAGCCAATTTTAGTTTTAACATTTGTAATTAAACAAATTAATTTAAATCAAAACGTAAACGAAAGTCTAAACGTAAATCATCTCATCAGAAGCACTAGTTCAGTTCATCACAATAATTAAATCGAACAGTCAAACCATCACTCAGTTTGGCTTACACCCATCTGTTTGACCTATAAATCCTAACCGAACGGTGATCATCACCTCCAATTACAACATTGTAACAATTTTTGGTTAAAATTAACTCTAAGCACTCAAATTTGTAAATGCATTTAGTCATTATTTGAAACGTTAAGTAAAAAATAGTTATAGCTCCAAAAACCTTGACTGATTTAAGTCTTGTGTCAACATTACTATTCATGGTTAAAAACTCACTAATAAAACAATTATTATTATTATAAATATATTAATTTTTTTGTGAATTCAATAAATAACTAATATCTTTAAACATCAATTAATATATGTTTAATTTGACAAAACAGTAGCTTATTATCTAAATATATTATCTATAAAAAAATTTAGAAACATTGTACTAAAGAGATAGAATACTAGCGTCTATCTTAGACTTTTATATTTTTTCCAAATAGTTTTATTTTTATATTAATTTAATATATATAATTTCAAAAACGTACACTTTAATCAAATAACTTTTAGACATCCGTGACAAAGCAACATACAACTCACTAATTTACGTTAGGAAAGCTTTTTCTTAGGAAATTCATTATAACTATATGTTTTGCAACACGTTTCAGAAATACAGTGATGTAAATGGCCTTTGTTTTATGAAGTCAAGTTAAATAGTGGTCCTCATGGGACATCTTACCAATCATTATGGTGTATTCTGCTCACTAACTAATGCGGGTTCGATCTTAAAGTTTGTAGGTTGATGGTGTTTTTGAAAGTGGAGGGTTCAAATGAGAACTACTTTTTTTTATGAGAACTCTAGGAACCAATCTCAGCCACTTATATTTTATCACATGCAAACCACATGCCATTTCCTTCTTGTTTTTTTAAACGTTCGTAACTTTTTTTCACGACATCATTTTTTCAAAAGAATTTGACCATAAAATTCAGTATTTTTTTATCTTTCCAACGCCTACCATATTGATATACTTTTCTAAAAAAAATCGTACATCTGTTGTTTATATATGTGTAAATCTAGTTATACACATGTGTAGTACTGGATTTACACATGTGTAAAACGAATTTCGTTAAAAAAACGGGATTTTTTTTTATTTTTTATAAATTTTTTTATGAAAGAGGAAAAGTTGGAGAACATTTTTGTGTTTTTATTTTTTATTTTTATATTATTTTTTGATTTATAAATTTTTTAAATATGTTTTTGTTAATTATAATTTTGTCATTGAAAACTAGTGGTTAAGATTAGTTCCTAGAGTTCTCACAAAAAAAGTTAGTTCTCATTTGATATTTCCCCTATATATATATATATATTATATATATATATATATAATATATATATATATATAATATATATATATATATATATATATTATATATATAATAGTCATTTAAGAATCCTTAATTTAATAAAACTTAAAACAAATGACATGATTTAGAGAAATTTTAGGACGAAATTCCAATCCATTATTTCTAAAACCTTCAAATAAGCAATTTTCATGCTTTGAATTGATCCCGCTTTAACACATAATCATAATTCATGAGTTTATTTTATTTAAAATTAAAACCGATTCGGTATTAATTGATGATACATACATATGGTTTTACTAAGGTTTGGTTAATTGAGTAGTGAACCTCATTTTAGGGTTTGTTTTATGTAGATTAAGATCAATACATATTTAAGTATTGACAAAAAATATTAACTTAGAACAAGCTTAACACATATTTAACTAGTTAAAGATCTTTTTAACATAGAAATTAAAACATTAAAATCAAAATCAAGATAATATTGACTATTTTGGTTATGGTACATTGGTATATGAACGGTATGTTATTTGGATTCGATTATTTAGTTTCTTAGATTATTGTTTTGATTGATAGTTTTTTCGTGACCACACTTAAGGTTTAAAATGTTTAATACTTTCTTCTTACATGTTCTGACCTTCAAACTTGTTTTAAATTCCTCACATTTCAATATCATCAAAATGACATGTATGACAACGATATTACAATATATTGTATTTAAAGGCACTATATACCATTATTTGTTAATCAGTGATCTCTTTCTTCATTAGAGAGACGAACAACATGGTGAAAAGAGGATTATGGTCTCCTGAAGAGGACGAGAAACTCGTCAATTACATTTCTACATGTGGTCGTGACAACTGTTGGAGTTCTATTGCTAAACTTGCTGGTCTTTCTTTCTTCAATCCTTTCTTTTTTTTGTCATGATATATATCTGAGTAATTATTTAAATATTACTAATTATAAACTTAAAATTACATTAATTGGTGTACAATAAACATGGAAGGTTCTACATGTTTTTTATCTTTTAACTTTTATTTTAAAACCAATGTTTTTACATCTTTTAATTACTATTTAACTCATATATTCTTTTACTATCACCTTAATTACTATTTAACTCATATATTCTTTTACTATCAACTTTGCTCATATATACCTTTCATCTTTTATAATTTTTTTATTTTACATTTTGATTTAAATTTTGATAGTTAACACGTTTTAACGTGCGCATATGGTTCAACGTTGTTATGCCTAAATTTTCATTTAACAACCATATCACAAAGATCGGCTTGGTTATTATTTTTAATGTTTTACGTTTTATGTGTTTACTTCAACGTTTTTACGTCTACTTTCTGTTCGATTTTATTTCTTTTTAATGCGAGCTCTTTCAATGTTAGTAATCGCTGATGGTGGTATGACATTGGTGTTACTTGACATATTTTTTATTAAATACTAATTAATATTATGTTATGAGTACATATTAGGATCAATAGTATGGGTGTTAGGAATTGGAACCGCCTATTTATATGATACTAATTATCAATTTATTTATGTATGTTGTATATACGCATAATGGTGTTTACATATGCTTATTTTTAATTTTTATTTATTTATTATTTATTTATTTATTTATTTATTTATTTATTTATATGTTTTTATTTCTATCTTTTAAATAAATAATAGAGTAAATTACACTTTTTGTCATTTGGTTTTGTAATAAATTTCAGGTTTCGTTCTTAAACTAAAAAAATTGCAGTAAACATTCTTTATGTTTAAAAAAGCTTGCACGTTCCGTCCCTTCCTCTAATGGGCGTTAAATTTGATCGTTAAGTTAGATCATGTGCCTGACACATGAGGGTAGTTTGATATGTTTACGCCTATGACCTGACTATCAAATAAGTAGATAAAAAAGACCAAACTATTCTCGTGCGCCAGACACGTGACCTGACTTAACGACTAAATTTAACACTCGTTAGAGGAATGGACGAAACGTGCAAGCTTTTTTAAATATAAAGGATGCTTACTGTAATTTCATAAGTTTAATGATGAAACCTAAAATTTATTACAAAACTAAAAGACGAAAAATGTAATTTACACTGAATAATATAACATAATGTATTGCTTTTAAACAAATCATATATACACACACACACAACTATTATTGACGTTAGTGTTTCGTTTTTCATAAATAAGCTTACGTTATCAATGGCTTCAACGTCCTCTACAACGGGTAGATTCTCGACAACATGTGTTTTTTATTAAAAAATATTAGTATTTTATCAATGGTTTTAACGTCCACTTCAACTAGTAAAATCTCGACAACATTCGCTACTTAACGTACTCACTATAAAAATGGGTCAAATCTTTGAATATTTAACACAACATAATGTAAGCTGACTACATTTTATTCTTGAGCGAAGGATATGAACTTATATTGTGTGATTTCTAAAATTGTTTAATTTAGTATTAAACACTTAAAATTACGTTTTTAATACCAGGGTTACAACGAAGTGGCAAAAGTTGCAGACTAAGATGGATTAATTATCTACGACCAGGTTTAAAAAGAGGAAACTTTTCTTACCAAGAAGCCATGTTGATAATAAATCTACACAATGACATGGGAAATAAGTATAAGATACTAATTTTAGTACATTTAATAATTACTTTTGCTCTTGTTTCATAAATAAAGATTTATTATACTACTTGAAACAGATGGGCAGAAATTGCAAAACACTTACCAGGAAGAACGGATAACGCGATAAAAAACTTCTGGAATTCTAACATGAAGAAGAAACTTGTTGCTGCTAGCCTTTGGAATAAAGATATCAATGTTACTTCCGCATATGATCAACAACAAGTGGTCAATGTTCAAGATTTTCAAGTCAATGATTTGTGGCCATTGGTCAAACATGGTCATGAAATCAAAACTGGTCTTGATGTTGATCTTCCTCCCCTTCCACCAGCATTCATAGGTGATTCATGTGTACTCCTTGATCATCATCTACCAGAAAACTTTGAGTTTATTCTTGGTCAAAATTGGGATCGGAGTAATTGATGATGTAATACGAGGAAAGTGAGATGAATGATATGGGTTTAATTACCGATAGCCAGATATTTAGTTGTTTGATGTAGTTTCTTGAGATCGTCATGTCTAGTTATTCATCATCATTCCCTTCATTATGATTAGGATCACTTTATGATAAAAATTGATAACAATCAAACATATGATAATCCTATGATGATATAACACACTATATGTAATGCAATCACATATTTGCACATACAAAAATGTAGCTGGAGGATTGCACCAAACACTAAATAAGTAAAATGTGCGTCAGTTTGGGTTAATATTAAACTAAAACCGAATCCAAACTGGTTAATGTTAAGATGCGCTTATATTTTTTGAAGTTGTAGATCTTTAGTTATTTAATGAATTACTAGCTAAAATAAACTAAAAGAAAATTTTGTGAAGGAATAAAAAAGAGATCTTGTAAGATGATAAAAGGATTTTCAAATTAGGTTCAAAGAAAAGAAATACTGTATTGTAATAAAAACACATCAGTAATGATAAGAACAACCAAGGGATGTTTGGATACGCAAGTGGTATTGAATAAAAGAACATAGTTTTTCTGTGTGCTTATGTTTTAACTTTTAAGTTGTAAACTTTTGAATATTCAATAAATCCATGTGAAATGAGTAGAAGACGGAAGAATTTAAGTTTAGGGTTTTTCAAAATCGAATATTGAATATCCGGATTTTCAGATATCCGAAAATTTAAGATGGTGGATAATATTTGAATCCGAATGGAAATTTTATTTCGGATTTGGATACCGAATGAATTTCCTTGTACTAAAAAGAACAAGTATTATTTAATAAATATTTTAAAAAATGTAATAATATATATTCAAAATACTTTTGGTTATCCGAATCTTTCTCGAAAGGATCCAGAATTTCTAATTAATTTATATTTACTAATAGTTTTCAGAAAGACAATTCAGTTAATTTAGATATACGAATATCCGATAATTTTCAAAAAAAACTATCTGAATCCAAACCTGAAAATTTCATATATCTGAATTTTCAGATATTTCAGATTTAGATATTTCGGTTTCGGTTTCGAATTCAAATAGTTTTGCACACCCTTACACTCAGCTTAAGTTAAAATGAAAGATAGAGTCAATATCTAGGTAATCGAAGGTAAGGCACACTTAAGGCGTAATTTTAGATTGGTTTAGGCAGTTTTTTAGCTTGTTTATGCTAGGCTAGGCGGGATGAGAGTGAATTTTCTTTGAAGATTTAGGGTTTTATTAGGATGTGTGTTCACCATTGATGGATGTAAGGCGTTCTTGCGCCTCACCGTCTATATGTGTGCTTTTGGCACCTTTGAATGCATAGGTTAATAGATATTACTATGTACTATGAATTTCATTTAACATGTTCATCTAGTCTAGATGTGGTTATGAATCTCATCAACTATATAGAACCCAGGGTAAAAATACTCGGGGTTAAAACCAATGTTTTTAAAACCAAATTGGATGTTGATTCAGACGCCTTACTGGTTTGGTGATCGGGCAGGATTTAAAAAACAGATGACATCATAATTATATTATAATATATTATATATATAGTTATATATATAATTAAATATAAATAATTTATATATGTATTTTATAGTTATATATAAAACTTAACTATATTTTTATGTCCAACATATTAATTTATGATTCAACACCTTGTTTTTATCCATTAAAATCCAAAAAAATAAATAAATCAAAATCTGGTTTGAACCGGTCCGACCACCGATTCGGGACGAACCAGCCAATCGAACCACTCCAAAACGAGTCGATGCGAACCAGACCGGCCACCTATCTGATTCCCGGTCGGACCGCTTGGACAGACCGGTCTGATCCGGTCTCAACAACACTGGTTAAAATATAGGGTTTTCTTAGTTGTGGCTTTCCTTTTAATGGGGTGGGGGTACAGTCCTGGCTGAGAAATGAATAGATAAGCACGATTAAAATAATAATATAATCCGAAATAGAGTAATTCTTTTTACCGTTAAAATAAATAATATAGGACCCAAAAAATAAATAAAAAATACCTTTATGCATTCATCTTAAGTAGGGAACTATTGGTGGGATCTTATCAGATCAATTTTTATGTGCAGGTGAGTTTTCTTTTACTAACAGTGAACTTTAAGTCTGTCATCGAAAGACCGTACAAGATACAAAATATGGTTAAGACATGAATTATCATAAAAAAAGAGAGCTACTTTACTACAAAGCGCTCGAACTATATTTTAAACATCTTCTGTATAGTTTTTTGCTAAAACTTTTGAACTTTGTTTCAACCTGTTGTGAATAATTAGACTATTACACAATCTATACTTGTGCATGTAGTAAAATAAAACTAATATGATTCTTAATGTCTCAGTAGGCATTTGGATGAGCATAACAAAATTGATTATTTGATTGTTGAGCATATATTTTTCTCTGTTTCTAAAAGATCTAGTATCAAGCATACACCATTCCTTTTCACCTCATTAATAGACTATCAACTCACATTTTTGGTATTAATATATTGCTAAGGAAAAAGATTGTTGTTGGAATTATATATGCTATTAAAATTTTGTACTTTCTAACAAATAAGTTATATCAATACTTTGGCAATCCAACTCGAATTTTTTTATCAGTACTGTATAACCAACAAATGAGTGTTATTATGTTTTGAAAATAATAGGTCATATCCAAAAGAATATTATGTCACATATAAGGCATTACAATCATAATAGTATAAGCAACAACCAAAAAATTGTGCTTGAACTAAAAACCCTCTATAGTTAATTAATGACAATGAAATTTTTGGTGACAAACAATGAAAGACATGATTCATTGACAATGAAAAGTGCTTGAACTAAAAAACCTCAATAGTTAATTAGTGACAATGAAATTCTTGGTGACAAACAATGAAAGATGATTCATTGACTATGAAGCAAATAAGATCACCACCAATAAAAAATCTTGAAAGCAACTAAAAACATGTCTAGTGAGATGTCACGTTAGAATAATATACATTCTTAAAAATCTTCAAATATCACTCTAATGATAAAACTAAAAAACATTATCATATCATTATCACATTTTTATTTTAGTCATTTATTTTTTCTCTTTCTGATATATCCATATATATGGTACGCAGAGCTTACATCTACTCATTTTTTAGTGTTTATGTAGAAGAACTATAATGACAAGCTTAATAGATGTTCACATAGTTGTTTTTGAGGTATGAAAAACATCTATTGAGTGTAATGCCTTTACCATTCCCAACAAAATTTTAAGACACCGATCCACAAATCCATTTCTCCAACTTATTGTAAGTAGCAGAACATAATTTTGATATGAAGAAGAAAGAGTCTTATATGCTAAACAGACTTGACATTCTGAATGTGAATTCGATCTATATTCCATTTCGATTCAATAAACTTATTAGAATAAAATACTATAATTCTTATTTGAGCTAAAATTCAGATTTAAAATTTCAAATTCGAATAATGCGAATTTGATTCAAATTCAGTTTTAAATTTTCAAATTCGAATTTGATTTGAATAAGCATCCCATGCATACTCTCTCTTTTTTTTAATCACATTGAGAGGAAAAATAACTTGAAGCACACATTATCTGATGCATAAATAAGTACACTTGACTATCTAATTTTATTCCTAATCCATGAATAATCTCAATCTAAAACTTTGAGTTCAAGATATTTAAGTTACATAAAGACTTTAGTACGTTACTTAGTAGCTAAATTTAAACCATTCTTCAACAAAGTAATATATGTTTATGGTAAAAGACTAATTTTTATAAACCCATAGTTTTTTTATTAAAGAAAAGTAAATCAAACACCGCAATGATGTAACAATAAGCAAACTTGAACAAAACATGCACCATTCTCTATTTTTGACATTTCCCATTGCACAAAAGTAAAGGAACTAATTGATCAAAGTAAGCAAAATAGGTAAAATTCAACAATCACTTCAAAAGCAATTCAACAGCAGAAAACTTAACCCTACTTGCTGAGTTGACTAACATAAGGAAAAAGCAAATTAATGGTATAAGATACAAAAGTAATTAACCCTTTGGGCACTGGAAAAATAAATATTTGCTCATGAACACAAAGTTAAAAGGGATGTTAAACAAACATAACCATTAAGCAACATGTAATAACAGGAACAGGATACGAATGGGATGCGTTCAACTGTTCAAGATCTAACATAACCAAAGTGAACATGTTCATAAGTAAATGGATCAAAACTTTGACCTGATTATAACAAGTGCAAATTTAAGTCATCATTTCACCTGAATGAAAATCATTGTAGAAACGTACACGTACAGCATTATTAATCAATCCTATCTAATTGTATAAAACCTTCATTTGGTTGACTGGTTAGCTTCTTGTTTTGAACCTGCCATGGTGGCGCTAGCAGCAGCTGTCACAGCAGCTGCAGCTGCACCCAACTTAACACCACCAGCGGCTTTTGCTGCTCCCGCTATCTTAGCAAAGGCAGCAACACCTCCAACCAGTATAGCCCTCAAGGCAACTGTTGGTTTTACATTCATATCTTCTGCAGACTGCAATATATCAACTAATTTAGAAGCAAACTTCAAACAGTTTTTGACACATCATATAAAAATGAAACAAAAAGCAAATATGTGTTTACCTAAGGGTAACTGTTTCACATGATCAAACAAGAAATACTTGGGTTTTTGTTTCAAACTAAAGTGATTTATTATTCAAATAAAAAGAATAACAAGTGTTTCTAGGATTCTAGGCCACAATAACCTGTTGACCCGTTAGTCCATTACCCAACCCACCTATGTTGCTAGTTTGCAAATAGAACCATAACAAGCACACATGAACAAAGACACAAAAGGACATTATAACAGATCTCATCAAAAAGAAAATCATAAACAAGCCGATTATGAGTGCTAATTGTTGCAACTTCAAGGATGTTTTTAATGCTAACTGTAATAATTGTTCTGATCTTATTGTTCAAAATACTACAATCAGATTTCGGAAGCCAGAAACCCTAAGTAATAAGATCTGAATCATGACCAGTTAAACAAAATCTGATTATAGTGACCCAAATTACTCAAACTAAAAGGCAATTCTATGAAATATGAATTGAAGGGGCGAGCCTTGGAGCCACAGTAAGGTTGTTGTCTACTGATCTAGAGGTCAGGGATTCAAGTAGTGAAACCAGCTTATTGAAGAAATACAAGGTAAGGATGTATACATCAGACCCAACAGTCCAACATCCCCCGACCCAATGCATCTGGGTTTGTCCGTTTTCTACGAATTCTGAATTTGGTAACCCTAAATGATAAGATCAGAGCATTGACAGATCAACAAAGTCTGATTATAGGTAATTCTTTGAAATCTGAAGTTACTAACCTGTAACCCTAAATAACAAGATCAGAATCATGATGAATTTTTATACATTTTCGATTCTCTTTTTGCCAATTACTCATAATATGTCGAACAAAAGGGATGAAATCGATGAAACCTAAAAACAGACAATTCATCTCTTCAACAATTCAAACACATAAACAGACAATCAAAGCAAACAAGAATCAATATTGAGGGTAAACACATGAACCCAGAGACTTACGTCGAATAAATAAGATCAAAATGCATACGAACAATTGAAAAGGTGAAAAAGAAATCAAACCTAAGATAATAACCTCAAAATGATTCGAATGACGCTTGACATTGAGTTGACCAGATTAAAACAACACAAGATTTTGTAGGGAGAGAAACGAACCCTAAAATTTATCGGAAAAGCGATCAATTTTGCGGTAACCCTGCAAAGTGCAAACGCTGCTGTTGTTGGTAGACGAGCGACGAGCAATTTGGGGGAGGGTCCAAATAGTAAATAAATTTAGCTACTATTAATATCTCACACTCACATTATGTGACGCTATAGGTTTATTTTTATTTTTAAATTTATTTCTTTTTTTTTCAGTTAATTATATGGTTGTTTTTTAGTGTATATTAATGTCTTAGCATTTTTCTTAATTTTTAGAAATTACATTTTTGGTGTTAACTGTTTATCAAATCACTAGCTTTAGTAAACACGTGTATTACATGGGTTTAATAAATAAAATATTGATATAATAAATTTATTAATTATAAAATGATATTTTAAGATATGATATGACTGAAATTACGTATCAGAAATGACTATAAATAATAGAACAATGATATCAACTTTTTATTTTTTTTAAATAAACATTTTAATTTTAAAACAAACTGTATAAAAATGTTATTTTTTAAAATATTTCTTATTACAACTCCCAAATTTGATTTTTTTTTTCAAAAAAATCGACTTATTAAAAATATCAATTTATTTAGAAATAACCTTAATAAATAAATTTTCTTTTTAATTTATTATATATTAAAATATATTAAAATAATTTTATTAGTAATTAAAGTAATTATTTAGTAGGAGAGAGAAGCGGAAAAAAATTTGTAAGAATGATTATGATGCTGACACGTGGCACCTCCATTTACCCTTTTATTAAAGTAGTAAGATTATTAGAGTAGTAAGATTATTAGAGTAGTAAGATTAGAGTAGTAAGATAAGATAAGATTATACACATGGCTTTTAAAGGGCATGACGGTTAGTGGTTTATGTTAACTTTTTTAAAATGATCATTATACCTCTTATAATTTATATTTTAAACATTGATTGAAAGATGTAATTTATATAAAATAAAAGTTTTAACATGTTTTTTAAGCATATTACTTTTTATTTCAATTAAAAATATTTTTTTTCTTTCTTTTGTTTCTAATGTGGAATGGTGACGTGAATTTTAGGTAAATTTTTTATTTATTTCATAGTTAACATGTTTTTTTAATTTTTAATATAATTTCATATACTAAAAATTCTAACTCCTACGTCTTCTTTTCAGTTACTCTCTTGAGATAAGAAAATTCGATGATTACTCAATTTAATCATTTAATAATCCAATTTAAGAAAAATATGCATGAGTGACTAAGTGATATTTTCTCCAGATATATTTAACTAATAATAAGAAATTTGTGCAGGTTACATGATTTGATTGAATGTTACAGGGAAAGAACAACTAAACTTGCAAGTAAAATCTAGCAATCAAACGGAAAGAACAAATAAAGTTGCAAGTAAAATCTAGCAATCAAACGAAAAATAAACGAAATCATTATGTTGAAGTATTTATCTTTCAACTAGTATAAGTGTTCTACTCTAAATGCATCAAATCTTATTTCTTGAAGAAAAGTAAGGGCTCACAACTGAAGTTAAGGATTTAAAAATTAAGTGATTATCGTTTACCTCCCAGTGGTTTGTTCACGTTTGCCATAATCATCGTTTTTCTTTTTTTCATCTAGATCTCCAATGTTTAAATAAGTCATTTACATCCAACAAGTTAACACTGTTAAAAATAATGTTAAACACTAATACTTTTTAGGGGCTTATAAGTCATTTCGCATAGAAAAACAAACCCCACTCTTAACTTATGTTAGTAGTAGCATCGTAAATTATCCATCGCATACGTTGTTGTTACAAATTTTTACTAATTCAACTCAAGTATTCACTAATATTTCTTTCATTAAGTGTAAGTAGCAAAATATCATACTGATTAGAGTATTGGAATGGCGTGCATTTGAATCGGCGTTGGATCTCTAAACAAAGAACGATGCCCAAGGTAAAACTGTGTCCATAAGTGGATGAGTGTTGTCGAACCACATGAACTAAGAACCATGTTAGGTTGCGCAACCACACAAGTTGATTCCTTAGGTGATATCTCCTCTATAGCATGTCGTGTTCTCCTCCACACAAGTCGACCATACATGAAAACAAACTCAGGCCCGCACATTTAGGGGTTTTGTTTGTATTTGAAAGGGTATTTTTGTAATTTATAACTTTAAATGGTTAATTTTACAGCATTAACTTGTTGGATGTAAATGACACGAGATTTTAAATGTTAGGGATCCAAAGGCAAACATAAAGAACTTCGGATGATAATGTCAAACATAAACAAACAATAGTGAGGTAAACAACAATTCACACTAAAAAGTAAATTAAAATAAATACTTGTAAGCTAGAATTAAGGGTAAACTTCGCTTTTGCTCTATGTGTTTGGTCCAAATAACATTTAAAATCATGATTTTACTCATTCGGGTTTGTGTGGATCCATCCCAAGTAATTCCAACCCACTATTACTATCACTATTAGTTTTTTCTGTTAAATAGATTGATATTTTAGACCAACCACCCCTCCTACCAACGCCACCCACCTCCACCATTACACCACAACCCACCTCCACTATAGCACCACCATTGCAACCCACTTGTTATTTCCATCACCCACCATCATCATCTAACTATCACCAACATACCGCCACTTATTATTTCCATCACCCACCATCATCACCATCTCACCCCACCTGTTACACCAACCACCGCAACGCCTCCATAATCCTGGATGAAGCCTTAATCACAATTACCAAACCACCATCGCCATTTGAAGACCTTCATCCGATCTACCTCAAATCTCCACCATCGACCTTCCCAAGAAATTGATTTGTTCAAGAAAAAACCCACAACAAAATCAGTTGAAAACGTGTAAAAGAGGGGTCCTAGAACTCACACAAATGATCCCGTCGAGTAGAGCTTCGATTTGACCCGCTACTCTTCAATTTCCACGCTCAAATCCACCCGAACCAAGATTTTCTCTTCTTTTCTCCTTCTCTTCTCTTCTTTGGCTGAGTTTCCAAGAATGGGGAGGGGGTGGGCTGCCCTCCCCCCTTTTATACTCCCACTCATCGAAGTTTCTTCCCGTTTTGGCAAGTTTGGTCCCTCGACTTTGGACTTTATTTATTTTCTTCTTTCGTCGGCTTCAAAGAAAATGTTCGGGTGTTACATCCTATCTCTGCCACTACATGTACGGTAAAAAAGTTACGTTACCCCTGAACTTGTATTTTAGATCCGCCATTGGTGAGAATTATTGGCATTATTGGTACATGATTAGTGTGGGTTGTGTTAACTAAATTCGCATATGTATGAGGTTGACTCATAGGTTGATATATGGGTGTGTGTATCAATTAATATATATTAATAATTTAAATGAGTTAGGTGGGCATTAACATATATCTATACTACTATATAATACATATCTTTGGATAGAGATGTAATTTTGCAAAAAATACAAGTTTTAAAGCAACATGTATAAATGAGTGCATCACATTTAAAAGGGGTAAAATAGAAATTTGATTAAAATTTTAAGACACTTTAGAGGTAATATGATAAATTTTATAAAACTTGACATTTTTGTCCTTGTCTCTTTCATGTATTTAATAAACATTATTAATATACTATTTAATAATATGATATTATTTAATTCACTTCATTAAATTTTATTTTATTTATGATACTATAAATTAATATTTAAATTTATATTTACTAATTATATTTTTATAACTAAATAATATTTAATTAAGTATATTATTTTATTTAAATATTTAAGTATAGAACTTATATAAATCTTCATATTTATAATATATATATATATATACATATATACATGGATATCACGATTCCTTTTTGTAGGTACTGGGATGCTTGATGAGGTTTCGATCTAAAATAAATAAAAAACTCGACAAGTATGATTCTTTATTCTAATATTTATTTGGCATATTGATTATTGTCAAAATCAAAGACAATGTTAAAGTTGGTCGATAGAGACGTAATGAATTGTAGTATATGGATATCACGATTCCTTTCGAATGATCTAATCTATATTTTATTTAGTTGTTATTTCAAATAAGGATTTCTATATTGAATTGGGATAAATATTAAACTCGGATATAGCAAATCCAAAAATTAGTTATTAGATAAATGTTTTGTCAAAGAAAAGATTAAATAGTAAAGTTTTCTAAAGAATAAATCAGTCTTATCTCTAATAGATTAATTGTTTCTATTAGATTGAGATTTAGTAGGTTTAAATGGTGATATCTACTTAAAATGTAGTTGCTTCTTTAATAGACATGAATGATAAAACTCATTAAATTTTATTATTTGATTGAAGAGAATGGTTACTGAATAAATATTTCCATGATTCTCCCCATAGATCGGCTGCTCATATGCAATCTATCCTTCAATTAAAAAAGTTTCAAGTTGAGGAGTTTGATTGGTTACAAAAAGTCAGTATAGTCAATTTTTAAATGCACATACGGGTGCTTATAAAAAAATAAAACATGAGACATCTTCAAACTAGAAGAATGTGATATAAAAATATAAGATTCTTAAAAGGTATTGGGTTGCTTGATGGATGAAGGGAGGTTCTTAATTCTTCATTGATGAATGCTTGGAGTTATTAATCGTGTATTCATATGAGTTCTCATTGAAGGGGTATTTGGTTTTTTATTACATATTATCAGGAATCATAGAATTTAAACTACGTCAAATCGATCATTTGATTAGGTAGTTGTATGTTTGGCTATATTTGAATGATTTTTCTTATTCAAATGAATCACCAGCAGCTCACAACAGGACTTTAGTCTCTTTTGAGCCCTCCTCTTTACCACTAATTTGTTTGTGTTTTATTTTTATGTTACTATAATTAGGATTATGTTATTTGTAAAAATTAGTAACGTAAACCAATATCGTGTTGTAAATTATTACGGCCGTCGCATTGCGCGGGTCTTCTACTAGTATATGTAAATATGTGTGTTCATGCACGTAGACTGCAAAAGTAAGTAGGGTTTGATAGAGAAATTTAATAATAATGCAATCTAAATAAATAAGTAAATACTAATCAATGGAAATGGGTTGTTTATTTAAAATGCATGGGCTACGTAACAAGTATTTTTTTTTGGTGAGGAGACGAGTCGAGAACATGAAACCGTACAGTTTTTATGTCATAGTTCATAACTAATATTAATTATATATTAATAGAAATTCAGGTTATTCGAAAACCTAATCTTTTGTGTCTGCATTACTTCATTGTTGTGCTTTTAAAGTGAGTTCTCAGCCTCGCTTTACCTATTTTCTTCGGGGTGTAAGAAACGTGTGTTCTAAGCGTATTTTCATTTGATCTGTATTATTGTAGGTGGTGTTTGAATTTTATGGAAAAACCTCTTCCCCACCTCTTCATCTGTGAGCACGTAGACGCGGGAAGAGGTTTTGAGTGTACAGACTGTTTGTTTTTTGGAAGACGTTTCATTAAAAAACGTCTTCCCGACGTCTGCATGGAGAATACGTGGTGTTACCACTTCTCAGGTCTTCTCAACCTCTTTTCTTCTTTACCCCCAACCCAGACTTTTCTTCTCATTGCTCAACCCTTCAAAACATCACTCCTCTCCTCTCCTCTCTTCATTGAAGCCCTTCTCCGGCCGCCACCTCCGCTCACGCTACCGTCTCATGCCGCCGATCACGTTGCCACTCTCTTCTGCTCACACTCACGCTCACTGCTCTCTTCTACTCCGCCTTCGGCTGAGCGACCGTCGCCGCCCTCTAGGGCACCCTGCGACCACCTCTCTTCTGCGTCGCCGCCGCCCAGAGAAGGATTATCGTAGGGCTGTGGAGATTAGGTGGAAGGGGCCCAATATCACCTTGAGTTATTTTAGGAGAACAGTGAAGAGGAATTTCACAAAGGATGTAAAAATTGTTGAGTCAAACAGTGTCGTTAAGTGGGATGAAGAATTTCAAACAGTTTGTTCTCTTTCTTGTTCTAAAGACAATGTTATATATTAAATTGAATTGCACGTTGATTATATATTGAGATCAGGTGGAAGGGCCATGATCAATTTTGTTTTGTAGGTTGATTATGATTTATATATTATATTAAATCGCAATAATAATACTTGAATGGTTCATTATGACTTTTATTTATATATTAATGTCAAAGTTATTTTTAAAGTTTAAAAAATAGGTTTAGTTTAATTACATAATATTTCAACATTCTGCAGATGTTAAATAAACAGTTTTTTTCTTGCAGTCTGCAAACATTTGGTCCACCTATTCTACTGTAGATGTCTGCAGATGTGGTCCGCAGACTGTAGACATTTTTCTGCAGATAAAACAAACAACACCGTAATATCACTTGTTTACTAGTGTCACATCATGCTTAAGTCCTCACTTTCGAACCGTTATGTATGGATTATAGTGAGGTAATTCTGAGTAGATCTACTATGTTTGACAAACCCCACCCGGGCTAGTCGCGCTAGCACAACGTTCGTCAAATGGGTGTTTAATTGACCTAATTTCTGTGGCTGTGACCGGTGTTCACAACCGAGATATTTTTTTTACGTTGTCAGCGTCGGTTGTGAACTTTATACACTTAGTAACTTGTTTAGTAGACTAGCTATCTACTGATATTACTTTATTTACTGTATCGGTTTACTATTATGTTCTGTTTATCAAAACCTATGAACTCAAAAATCTTGTATTGACACTTTAGCATGTTTTTTTCTGGTTTTTAAGGTGCGCACGAATAGGAACATCTCACGCTGCATTCATCATCGTAGAGTCTAATGAACGATTTACATTTTCTACAAATTATATTTATTTGGTTTGTGTGTGTTTGTGCTGTTTGAATTATGAATTTATACGCTTCCGCATTACTTTTTTTGTTTTCGTATCAAATTTTGATTTTGAGAAACTTTATTGTTAATTAGACATTATGTTTTGTAACTGTTGCGTCATTGGTGTAACTAATGACTAAGATTCTGGTATGCCATGCGCCTAACGGTATTACCCCGTTTGTGAAAATTGAGGGTGTGACATGGGTGGTCGTGACAGTGATGCAAGGGTGATGTTGGTGGTGTTGTTGCTGAATTTAGTGCGGTGGTTCAAAGGGCGACGACGGTGGTGGCTGATCTAGGGTTTTTTGGAGAGATTGAGAGAGAGAGAGTGTGTGTGTATATGTGTCTTTATGTGTGTAAGATACATACACACATATATACATATATGTGTGTGTTAATAGTAAAGTTTTAATAAGAAATATTATGAGCTCCTAGTAACAAAAAGTCTAAAATACCTTTATAACTAAGAGACTAGTTTAATAGTATTAGTAAGCTAGAGTAAATAGGACGAATTGGTCAAGAAGCTTAAATGCCTTTATAACTAAGAGAATTGTTTAACGCTATTAGAACATTTACAACCCATTCCTTATCTTTATTCATATAATTATACTAAAAATCACTATTTTTTCTCTTTTTTTCTTAACTCTATCATTACTTTTTATCTATCTTCACTCACAACCACTTAAAATATATTAAAATCATTATATGGTTTTAAACAGTGATTCCCAAAATACAAATTGAACAGTAAATTTACCATATCCTTCACTCACAACCACTTATAATCATACCATATGATATAGAAAATATACTCACAGAAATATAGGAAATGGACTGTAAATGCTCTTAATAAGCTAGAGTAAATAGAAAGAATTGGTAAAAAAAGCTTGAAATGGATGTTTGAGACACAAGCCGGTTTGTATTGAAAGTTGAAATGTGGTAAAGTTGATGCACAAAACCCATTAAATCTTGTAATTTGCATATAAATTTATCAAAAGATGCATGAATGTCATTATGCTCTTATTTATAGGATTTTAGGTCACACTTATATCAACCTAGGATATCAAATTCACACAAGATTTGTATACTCGTTAATACGATGTAATATCCATACACAAATGACCATCCTTGACAAGGAAAGT
The DNA here is from genome assembly GCA_025506515.1 of Flaveria trinervia. Taxonomy (NCBI): domain Eukaryota; kingdom Viridiplantae; phylum Streptophyta; class Magnoliopsida; order Asterales; family Asteraceae; genus Flaveria; species Flaveria trinervia. The sequence goes on from CM046449.1 coordinate 2,253,197, forward strand.
TAATGCTTGTAGTTTGACCTTCCAAAGTAACTAACTATACATAACGGTTTTAGTTATATTGCATATTTATTTAGTATAGTACGATTTGATATAATATATGTCAGGTCACAAATCATCTTCATAACCTTTTCGCTTTTCCTAATCGCTCTCTCAAAATCTTCACCCCCATGTACCTATATTGCAACATATCAAACACGTTAATTTCACACAGATTAATAAAATTATTAATTGATAAAAGTAACGTGTGTCAATTTCACACAAAATAATAAAATGATAAAAGTAACACGTTATTAAGTTGTGCGAACACCTTCCCATCATCATAACCGTGGCTTGTGGATTGGTGCCTGGTGATTGGTCAAAAGTCGAGCCGTCTATAACCCGAAGCCCATGGACACCCGTAACCTCATAATCACTGTTCACCACTCGACCCACGTGGCACCCACCATGATAGTGCCAGATAGTGATCACCGTATCTCTACAAAACTGCTCGAGTGAAACTGTATCATTTTTGTGTCTAGGTATTAAATTAACATTGGCGGTAACACTCATGTTAAGGAGCTTATCAACGGTTTTGTTGTCACATTGAGTGAAACTTAGGAACGGTTTAGACCTAACAAGTTTCTCAACAATTCGGATCCCGTTAACACACGCCTTTAAATCTTTAGCATGACTGAAATAGTTAAATGTGACGTAAGGGTTGTCGTCGGCATTGGTGTTGATCAATTTGAGCTCCCCTTTTGAATTCGGTTTAGCTATCTTTGACAAGATAAAACCTCCATGAAATGCTTCATATGGGATATCTTTCTTGTTTCTTTTGTATGATTCGATTGCTTCATGTGTTCTTTGTTTTGGAGGAATTTTTGACAGTTGTCCAATCTGTTACAGATAAGAGAAATTAATCAAATAACCGTTTAGACAAAAGTGCATATATTTGATCTATTTTTGTATAATATATCACAAATTAACTTAATCATCAAATCTTGATAAAATAAAATCTAGATAACACTTGCGATATTTTAAGATTTATTTTATTAATTAAAAAGGTTAGAATAATAATCATTTACTTAAAATAATGGTTTTAGTTATTTCATTAAATAATATCACTATTGTCACTTAAAGTTTATTTTGTTTAACACTAACCTCAGCCGAAGTGATACCATGGTGACAACTTATGCTATCCTTAGATTGACCATATCCGCTACTAGCTTCAATATACACACCCTTTTTTGTAATCCCGACGGTTTCAATAAGCGACTGTCTGACGGGTTTATTGAAAGGAACATAAATCGCATTCATAGGATTATCCGACATATCTTTCCCGACGAATTTGTTATTATAGACGACAGAAATGTTTAGCTTCTCAAGATCGGCTTTTGGTCCTATCCCGCTAAGCAATAGTAGTTGTGGGCTTCCGATAGCCCCACACGTCACGATAACCTCACTCCCGTGCCTCCTAGAAATAAACACTTCGTGACGATTCCCGTTCTCGTCGTTAAAAACTACTCCAACTGCCCTCGGTTTCTTCCCTTTGGGTACAAATTAACAGAAAATATGTTATCTTTTTGTCACAAATAAACAATTTCATCTATGAAATAAAAGCATGATCACTTAAAGGCTTATAATACAAGTACTTGAACCTATTAATCATAGTTGATAGAGATGAAAACTCTATGCTAGCCTTGAGTGAGAAGTCTTGATTCTACCATTCGGTTTTCGTTTATAATATAAAATATACCAATGTTGTTCCTTTTTATACATTTATTATAATTATAACTAGGGTCATTCACACTAAAATAAAACTTTTAAAAATGATTTAAGTTACCATACCAGTCGTGTCAAAAATGATCTTCTGAGCTTTCGCGTGAACCAACACGTCGATACTTTTTGGGTTTGCCGAGGATAATAACTCAGCAGCAGTGTGTCGACGACCATTCTTGTCAAAAATGGTCCCACCAACCTTTGTGCCATACAAATGATCATATGTGAACCCATTATCAGGTGAAATACCGACTTCCAATAGACCATCGTGGACCGCTCTTTGCCATGGTTCGAACATGGGTTCGTGAACAATTTGCTTCTCGACCCATTGGTATGAGTCATTGACCAAGTTCATATCCCATCCCACTCTCTTGACATAACTGCCCAAACAAAACGAGCACAAAGTTAAAATAAAGAAAACTATTTTATGCTTTTAGTTTCTATAACTATTGAGTTTTTTACTAAGTGCGAAATATGATGATTAGGCACCTAACTTTAGACGAATATAAATATATGTAAATGTAAATGAGGTTAATATTCTTATATCTTTTTGTGTTTGTCTTCTATTCGCAACAAATAAAATCTTGTTCAAAATGTCTATGCTCGAAATTGTATGTTTAAAACTGTCATTTTCTACCGAGGTTCATTTACTTCTTAGGTCCAAGTTTCTACCGATGTAGCATCTACCGAGCTAGTTAATTTCAACTAACGTATGAGTTGGGCGTAACATTTTGCCCTAAATTCATAGCACTTTAAGTTTGACTTAGTTGTTTCAAATAATATTTTTACCAGCTTCGACCAGATTTTAACAAATCAAAAGGGTGTATTTAAGTGATTTAGTACACTTTAAATTTGGTTTAATTGTGTTGAATATTTGAGGATTTTTGTTTCTTAGTGTCTTGTTTCTAACCACTTGAATTCGAACACACTTCTAATTTCCTAAGAGTTCTTGATCGTCATTCTTTTTTTATTAAGATAATATTCTAAGCGCTAGTGTCTTCCCTAACACTACACAATGCTCCGGTTGTTGTATCATGAAAAACAAATAAATTCTTTTGAGAGACTTAAAATTTATTTAACAGACCTGAGTTGAATAAAAATCCTCAGCTACACCTGCTTATTATCTTGTTCATCTCCTTCTTGTATTTTACATTCTTTTAGTTCTAAAATATGTGTAACTTTTGCTTTCTTTTATTCTTGTATTGTAGTTAATAAGAAAAGTGTTTTTATTTTAATTATATTGGAACGATCCTACAACATAGTTTAAAAACAACACTAACTATAGTTGCGCTAAAATAATGATTATTAAATGTTAAAACATTGTTTTTTTACACCCCCACCGTGATTGGAGTTTTTATCTTTTTTCTTCTTGAATATAGACACAACATAATTTTAATTTGCCCTAGTGGTTAACACATCATGCTTCTGCATGCAAAACCCAAGATCAATTTCAGGCTCCCACATGCTTCCTCACGGTTTGTTAAGTTGGGCTCAAAAAATTCTGGGCTTTAGGCCATAAACCATTTAACTTAGAGTGAAAAACCACTAATAAAATTACTAATTACAAGTATAACATATATAAAATCATTATAATGAGTTTATATATTATATTTTCTAATTTTAACTTGGTTGTGCATTTAGGTGTTGTACATTGTGTTTTTGTAGTTTTTATGCTCACTGTTGTCGGTGATAATTTTTGGTGTTGTCGGTTGAAATTCCGTTGATTTTTTCCGGTGTTGGTGATCACTGATGACGGTAAGATATTGATGTCACTTGATACAGTTTTATGAACCCCCACAACGTGGGGTATTACCACTAGTTTTCATATAATTCTTTTTCGTAATTTCGTTAGAAAAAATTAATTAGTGTCATAAATTATTCTCTTTACGATAAAAAGCAATTTATGGTACATTCATATATATAATAGTAGGTTAGAGCTCATATATTACATGGTGAAAAAAATAAAACATGTCAAAACCATTAGTTTTATAAATATCTTATTTCTAGATGTTATTAGTCATTGGTAAAATAAAAATATAAGTAACATCTAAAAATATAACTAATAATGAAATTAGAAATTATTACGTTATATATAAAGATAAAATATGTTTGAAATCATATAATTTAGTATGTATTAATAAATTATTAAAATAAAATATTTATATTTTAGATATTTGATAATTTAATTTACTTACTTAAAATAATTTTTCGTATGAGAGAGATAAAAAATACAAATATAAATATGTTTGTTAACATATTTTAATAATAAAAGAAAGTCAAATTGATTGGTTTATAATTTTCGTATATTATGAGAGAGAGACGAAAAATCATTTTTTGGTATGTTAGAATGATAATACACGTCATTCGATATGTTAAAATGATAGTAGTTTCAAAAAACCTTATTTTATTATACTTTATAGATTTCAAAACACATATAATGAATCAATGATAATTATGAACACCGTTTGAGAAGCTATTTGAATTCTGAAAAGGGTTTGTCTTAACCTAACCATGCATGTGATGATTAAAATCCATTAATGATTATTAATCAGCCAACTAAAAATCAAGTTATGTAGCTGATGGTTAATAGTTTGTGTTTATTATTTAATTTTCATATATTTTTTGCTTTCTTATCTTCAATATTTAAGTTTAGTTATAGTAAATTCTCTGTTTAATATAAGTTAGGTAAAGTAATAACATATTAACTATAAGTAGCTATTTGTAATTATTTAAGACTGTTTATTATGCTTTAATAAATAATTTAGAACAAATCAATTTTAACGGATTATTTCAGGCAAATAAAAGTGTTTAAATAATCAATTACAAACACTTTCTTTTCATACTTCAAAAACCTATTACTAGAAAACTTATATGGCTCTATCAATACTTGCTTATACCTTTAAAAAAGTTAAAAACATAAAAGAAATGAAAACCAGATGCATGTTTGAGATTGCTTGTTATTAATCTATTTTTATTTATTAACTTTTAAGAAGTTAAATAGTTAAGAAAATAATTATTAAACTCAAAATAACTTTTCAAACTAACTTTTGGAATACGAAGGTTTTAAAAAGTAAAGAATGTATTATTTATTTACTTTTAAAAACTTATTTTAGTTCAATTTCATGTTGTACACCTCTACTAACTCCTATTAACTCCCGTCATTTTTAAATATATGTTTTTTGTCATTTTATAACGCTTTAGTATATAAGTTAATCCAAACATTTTAAAAAAATATATATATTGAAAAATTATAAGTTAACAAGTCATTTTTGTTAAAATCATTTTCAACCGAAATAAACAATCCTAAACATGGACTAGACTCAAATATGATACATTGATACCTCTAATAGAGAGGCTCAATTGCTTTGCAATGTGTAAGACCCTCAGAAGTGTTTGTTAAACTAGTAAACAATTTTAGTAAACAATCACAGACATAACATGAAGACAAAGAAGCTTAAGAGAGTTGTACCTTGCGCTTGCTCGTGTGTAAAACCCTGCATTGATGGAAGTACCACCCCCCAAGACCCTAGCTCTTGCATTGTAGACTCCATCATTAGACACAAAGTATTGTGAAGCAGAAGTATCAGAAGTGTCCGCAAGAGTAAGATGAAAATTTGACAAAAAAGACACATTTCTATTTGTAAAAGGAACACCACCCCTTTCAAGTAATAACACATTGTATTTTTGTGACAATGTGGCTGCCAATGGACACCCTGCTGTACCACCCCCTACAACAATGTAGTCATACCCCTGTTTTCCACCGGTGGATGATGACGATGACAGTGATGAGAATGAGCTCGCCTGTCGGATGAAAGGGTATTGAGTTTGCCAAGATTTGTAACCGCCTGCATCGCGAAAGAGAAGTTACTGATTTTTCCATTTGGAACAATGTTTGTGAATATGTTTTCCCAAAGGCGCCACCTTTTGTGCCAAAAGATTGCATTTTGGAAATTGGACTAACCCATAAACAAAATGAGCACAAAAACAAATTCCCATAAATTTTAGTTATTAAAATACCCAACTTTTTGTGTCATAAGCTTTAAAATAGTTCATTTGAGCAGTCAAAACTATAAATATTTTTTACATACATGTCATCTTGGCCAAAACCCTTTAACTTTTTAACTCAGTCGCAATATATCTTTATATTACAATTTTAACATACGAGGGGTCAAACTATAAAGAAAACGACATTGTTAAACGCCCCTATTAATAAAAGAGTTGGTTGGTTGGAGGATCAACCGTCAACGTAGCCGGACCCCCATAGTTCTGTGCTCATGGTCACAAAGTTTTTTTTTTTTTTTTTTTTTTTTTTTTTTTTTTTTTTTTTTTTTTTGACAAAACCCACAAATAAAATGTGATAACAACGAAAATCCCGGAAATTTTATCCCTAAAATATAGCCAACTTTTTGTACCAACACTTAAAAACCTAATGGTCTGCTCAAGTCTCTCAAACAAATCTGTCTTCAATCTTATGATATATTTCCAGTGAAATTAATATACATGTATATATTCAAGAAGATGAAGTAAAAGAATCCCATTACATGATACTATATTTCATGGTCTCACAAGTAATCCTACGAGAAAAAGGTTGTAGATAAATCCTACACAATCTTTGCCTTTTTAACAAGAACATTGATCAAGAAATCTTTTTCTTGGCAAGATGCAACCTTTTGTACCAAAAACTTAACTTTAGCTACTAAAACAAAAAATAAAATGTGTTCAAAACATGAAGAACCATATGTATAACTTTATATACACATATTTGAATGTATAGAGAGAGTAGAGAGAGAGTGAGAAGAATAAGAACCATGAGAGGGGTTTATGAGGGTGGCAAGACAAGAAGAAAAGAGAAAAATGAAGAGAGATAGCTTCTTGTAGCTCATTTCTATTGGAGAGAAACTGAAACCAATTAACTTCAAATCTGAACTTGAGTTGTGTGGGCAAAACACCCTGCTGCATACATACATTATATCCACTTATATATACACACACTCTACTTCTATGACTCTGCATATACACACATATATATACAACTGTATGTAATGTCATTTATTATAATTATGATTGTAAAAAATGAAAAAAAAGTAGCTACTGATTTCTGTCGTCCAAAAATGATTCTGTATAGCTGTAAAAGGAGAGGGATGATGTCATCAATAATGTAAGGGAGATAAGTAAACAAAACAAAACAATAAATGAGGGGAAGAACCATGACCACTAGCTAGCTCCATCTTCCTCCTACACACTCATATATGTATTATGTATATATATATATATTTGATGAATCAATGCTTATAGATGAGTTTGGTGTAATAAAATCATGACAGTTGAATTTAATGCAAGTTTCTTAGACAAGTTTTATCCATCTGTCTTACTTTTAAACTAAATCAAATCCTAACTAAAGTCTGGTCTTTTTTAAATTTGAGTTTTGACCATCAACCGCGTGTACACTATGTTGTTGGTGATAATTCTAATCTCGACAAAGTAGGAGAAATTCTCTAGTTATTGAAGGATTAGTATTTAAATTACGTTTGTGGTCATTTGTAACTTGGTTTTAGAAGTTGATTAGAAAACGCATTTAATTGGTATAAATAGAGGGTTAATCAATTCTATCAAGTTCAATTAAACATGAAGAGTCGAAGCTTAGGTTGAGCCTCAAAACCGTGTTCACAAAAATTTCATGGGAAATATACTTGTGAAAACAATTTGGTACGCACATGTGACATAGCTTATGATGAAATTGCGCATATGAATGGCTACACCTCGAGCCCCAATAACCTATATAATTATTAACTTGATTATTATGAACTAAATATTAGCTTCGCTACAATAGCTCTATGATGCAATATAACAGCTCTAGGGTTTTGTGAGTTTTGTTGTTTTTTTTGTTAAAAGCTTGTTGTAAATGTAGGGTTTCATGTTTCATGGTAGATACATCTGCTGAATATGCAAAACAAATATTTGCATGATACATTGAAAATATTGTAAAATAATCAGATTGTTTTCTAGAAATAACAAACCTATAACATCCATCAATAGTTTTATTTTCTTTTTTCTTTTTTGTTTTTTTTCAAAACGACTATTTACATACCATCTAATTTTACTCTTTTTAACTACATACTCCTAACATCCATCACTCCATCAGTAGTTAGGTACAAATAATTGTAGAGCAGTGAAAATGACAATCGTTAATGAAAGCATAAAAGCTTCCTACATCCATAAATGCAGTTCGGTAAAGTGATGGACCCTATGATATATGTTTGGAAATCTTAATTTACTTTATTTTGTTTTAAATGGAAACCAATGAAATCGTAAGAATTTTTTTTAAGGCCAAACGAGATCAGATATATAAAAAAGATATACTAGCTAGAAAGGAGCTAGCAGTACAATTAAAGAATGTTTTTGTAAAAGTTAGTGTTTTTGGAGATGAGTTTCTTTTACTCGTACTTATTGTGTTTATAGTTTAAGGGGTTATTAACCCGACTTTAGCTTCTTGAATTGCCAAATCTAAGAGATCGCGTAGTGATTAGACTGAAGAGCCTGAAAACAATGCCGCCCCTAACCCCAGCTTTAGCTTAATGATGTGATCACACCCACCGTGGTAGAACAAAACACAACAAAGAAACGGGGACAAATAGCTTCAATATAGTTTTCTTATTTTAGTTATGTATTTGATTTCTTATTAATGAATTGTGTTAATGTTTTTTAAATATATAATTTAGTTTTAAGTAATGAATTTCCTAACATGTTGAGAGTTTAAGTGGGTTAGAGGAAGAAGTGGCTCAACCTTGAAGATGGTTGAGTGATAGAAAGTTTAACACTACTAGAAAACTGTTCTTTTGCGACAAGCTTTTTGTCGCAATCTTGCAGCAATACAACGATACAGACAAACTTGTGACAAAAATAAATTCATAGGAAAAAACATCGTAGGAAAAATATTTTCGACAAGTTTGCGATAACCTTTACCACAGATTTGCGACAAAGGTTCTTTGTCGCTAAACTTGCGACAATGTACCAACAAAATATAGCGACAAATTTGCCACGGTTATTTGTCAATGGTTCTCAGTAATAACAACATTAATATATTTTATAATATATAACACTAAAACAAATATATAAATTATATTTGTAATCAACATTTGCGACAAACTAACGACCAATAATGATTATTTTTATTTATTGTTTGTGAAAAACTACCGACAAAAAGTAATTTTAATTCTATTTTATTTTGCGAGCTGCAAATATAATAATATTATATTTTTTGCTTTTTAAAATTGCGACAACGTATCGACAAGAAATATTATAAATTTTGAGACAAACTTGCGACAAATTTAAATAAAAATAAATAAATAATCCAAAAAATATTCTAAAATTGTTTTTCCTGCAAGAAATAACAACAAATTATCTAACTAATCTAGAAAACCAACTACTAAATTAATAAGCAATCTAAACACTATTCAATATAATAACCAACTATAAATTTAATAATTAAGCAATCCAAACACTATTCAATAAAATATAATGTTTCAACAATTTTGAGTAAACTTTTCTTGTAAAATACAAAACAACCAATAATATTTATTGAGTAATTTTTTCATAATTTCTTCCATTTATTTTTGTAATTTGTCGCATTCGGCCCACTCTTGTTCCCGATCTTTTTCCATTTGTTCCAAGCGGTTTTCCAAGTTTTCTTGAGCCTCTCGTTCTTTCTCTAATTCCATTTGAACATCTTGAAGCTAAATTTATTTGCAAAAATTATCATTAATACAAGTCTTTATAATAGTATAAAGTTGTAAGCCCAAAGAGTATACAAGTTAGCAACAAATTAAGCTAAAAGTTATCCAAACACGCTTTATGAAAAAATAACTACAATTTTTTATCTTTAATTGGTAAAACTATTTCGTTAAACCATTTTATGAAACTAAATTATTTACATTCAATTTAAACGAGTCAAAATCAACCAAATATACTTTATACTACAACTATAACTTCAACTTTAACAACTTAAAAACACACTTTATATCACTACAACTATAACCTTTAACTTTAACAACCAAACTGACACAAGCTAACGTTGTGAAATTAACTTATCTACTTTCAATTTAAACGTGTCAAAATCATCCAAATACATTTTTTGAAATTATAACTAACAACTTTTAGTTTTAATAAGTCAAAATGACCCAAACTCACTTTGTGAAACTAAATAATCTAAATTTAAATGAATCAAAACTACCCTAAATAAACTTATGAAAGTATAACACATAAAACAAGGGATGTCTCTCTCTATATACCAAGATATAATATTGGTACTCCTAACCCAACCAAAACCGCCTAAACAGAAAAGAATGCATGACTTAATAATAACAACGATACCTCTTGCGATCACTGGGCATCATCATATGAACTAGAACTACAAAATGATGATGGTGACTCGGTCACCACAAAATTTGCATCAGAAGAACCTATCCCGAACATGTGGGCATGGGTGTTAGGATGTAGACGCTCTCGGACAAATGTTTTAGCTCATCAATTAAAGGTTGTAAAAATACATCGTTATTTTGTCCAGGATTCTTGGACCAGGAATGATCAAATGAACTTATACATATTGCTCTTTCAAGGCCAACCAAGGAGGTAGATTATAAACTGTGATAAACACTAGCCAACATGAATACGGGTTCCCACTCGTACTATTGGGCTAAACCCATCAGTACACAAATCGAGACGAATATTACGTGTCTCTTTTTCAAACTCTAGAAAGACCGAATTAAAATGGTGTCAGGCCTTACCGTCGCTAGGATGACTCATATTGTTCGAAGGACTACGATCGACGTGCCAAGTCAAATGTTAAGCTATCTTTTTTTAGTAGAACAATCTTTGAAGCCTTGGCTCAATAGGCATGTAAGATCACAAACTTAGTCACCTTCTTTCTTTTTTCCTTGTATCTTTCTACTTTGCATACTTTACAATGATCAAGATCGGAATATTGTCCATTAAATAGCATGCAATGGTTTTGGCATGCATGAATCTATTGTGATGGTAACTCTAGTGGCTTTAATATTTTTTGGGTCTTATAAAAGTTCTTGGTAGCTTGTCACCATCAGGTAGAATTTCTTTGATGATCGAAAGTAGCTTATTCAAACATTGAATCAAAAACATTACAATCTAATTTCCAGTTCAATAATCGTGTGGTGATATAGAGTGTGCTAACACGTTTAGCCCCCTCCCATAAAGGCTCATTAGCTTGCTTGAACATTTTATAGAATGCCTTTGCTCATTGATTTGGATCTTATGATCCTTGATGATAATAAGGATCTAGATTAGGATGCATGCCTTCCATAACCATTGATCATACCCATTATATTCATCAAAATATTCATTAGTATCTTGACCCACATGTTGAGATGGTAAATGGTTTGAACATTGACCCACGTCTACAGCTTCATCAGGGTACCTTTCACCATGTGAGTACCACAACTAATAACCTTTCAAAGAATCCTTGCGTAATTAGATGAACTTGAACTTCATCTCTCATATTGTAATAACGGTTTTTGCATTTACTACACGGGCACCTGATTTTTCCATTTTCTATGTTCGTTGTATTTTCATATGAAAAATCTAAGATATAAGAGACTACTTGTTGAAATCGCAGATTAACAGAACCATCTTTGTTGTTCCTTATTGTGTACATCCATTCTTTATTTGGTGTCATTTTTTATTTATCTATAACAAAATCTCACTAAAAGTTAGAACTTAGCATAAGCATAGTAATCTAATAACAAAAACTCATAGAAAACATACACAACATAACTACATACATACATACATACATACATACATACATACATACATACATACATACATACATACATACATACATACATACATACATACATACATACTACATACATACATACATACATACATGCATGCATGCATGCATGCATGCATACATACATACGTACATACATACATGCATACATACATACGTACATACATACATGCATGCATGCATACATGCATCCATTCATCCATGCATCCATTTATCCATGCATCCATTCATCCATGCATCAATGCATCCATGCATCCATGCATCCATGCATCCATGCATCCATGCATCCAAGCATCCATGCATCCAAGCATCCATGCATCCAAGCATCCATGCATCCATGCATCCATCCATCTAGCCATCCACACACCCTTCCACGCACGCATGCACGCACGCATGCACGCCCGCCTACACGCACGCCAGCACGCACGCCGGCACGCACGCTGACACGCACGCCGGCACGCACGCCGGCACGCACCCATGCACACACGCAGGCACTCACGCAGGCACGCACGCAGGCATGCACGCACGCAGGCACACACGCAGGAACACACGCAGGCACGCACGCACCCACCCACGCACCCACCCACGCACCCACACACCCACCCACATCCATACACGCATCCATACAGACAGACATACATCCAAACATACACGCACGCATACACGCCCGCTTACATGCACGCCTACACGCACGCATACACGCACGCATACACGCATGCAGGCACGCACGCAGGCACGCACGCAGGCATGCACGTAGGCACGGACGCAGACACGCACACAGCGCCGCACGCAGGCACGCACGCGGGCACGCACCCACCTACCCACGCACGCACACACACATCCACCCACACATCCACACGCATCCATACACACACCCACACCCACACATCTACCCGCATCCATACACGTATCCATACACGCATCCATACACGCATCCATGAATCCACGCATCCATGAATCCACGCATCCATGAATCCACGCATCCATGAATCCACGCATCCATGAATCCACGCATCCATCAATCCACGCATCCATGCATCCATTCATCCATGCATCCATGCATCCATGCATCCATGCATCCATGCATCCATGCATCCATGCATCATGCATCCATGCATCATGCATCCATGCATCCATGCATCCTGCATCCATGCATCCATGCATCCATGCATCCATGCATCCATGCATCCATGCATCCATGCATCCATGCATCCATGCATCCATGCATCCATGCATCCATGCATCCATGCATCCATGCATCCATGCATCCTTGCATGTATGCATGCATCCATCCATTCATCCATCCATCCATACACACATCCATACACACATCCATACACACATCCCAACACACATACATACACACATACATACACACATACATACACACATACATGCATAGATACATACATCCACACATACACGCACGCATACACGCACGCATACACGCACGCCTACACGCACGCATACACGCACGCAGGCACACGCAGGCACGTACCCACCCACCCACGCACCCACTCACGCACGCACCCACACACGCACCCACACATCCACCCACACATCCACACGAATCC